>MU186112.1:0-21957 GCA_016904865.1 Pissodes strobi | reverse complement strand
TCAGCGCATATCATAATTCATAAACCTGCTGATCAAATCGAGTGGTTCCACTGTTTAGAATGTTCCTTTAAAACAAAGCGGAAAAGATATTTAAAAGGCCATTTCAACACCCATAAAACTGCTGTTCAACGTAGTTTGGATATGTTGCATTGAAGAGGCATCGAGGCGAAGACGCAAAAGTTCCCTCTAGAACGTGTTTCATAGGAATGCACACCTTCAACAAATACAAGCCGATCCCTCAAATGTTTAGCAAATTTAAAGACATTAATGTTTAAATATAAAAATAAATGCTCTGTTTTACACTTAAAAGATTTGTCAATTCGAGTACATCTAGTACCTGGGGAATCTGTCAAGATTGTTTTTTTTGTATATGTTCCGCCACTGTCTAACTTTGCAACACGTTTTTCTGATTGGAATTTAAAATGAAAGTAAAGAATTTTTTTTGTTTAATTAAAAAGGGACCTAGCCCCGGAGAGTTGTATTGCAAAGCCAGGCCCCTGTCGTGGGGTCGTTTGAGCGCCACCCGTTCTCGCCAACTAAACGGAAAAAGCTCTGCGGGTGTTGTGCAGGGTGACTAGGTCAGCTCATAAAATCAACAGATACTTAATTTGAAACACCAGAAAACTAGAAAACACAGGCCCACTTTTTAAATTAAATCTTAAACTTAACCAGACCTATTAAAGAAAACACAATCTAAAATTTAATGAACACTATATTTGCTACTAAGTTCTTTTTTTTTTAAACACAGCAACAATCTATCTGGAGTAAAATATTAAATTGAAATGTGGTTAGTTAAAGCCAAAAGAATGTTAAATGACGGTTAAAGTAATTAATAAAATACAATTACGACAATATGGAAATTGTACGGAGACCAATTCGGTTAGTAATACTTGGTTATGTATGCCTTACCACTAAATGCACTAAATACTACTTATCAAAGTGATCACTTGACTTAACTATAGTACAAGACGGAAATAATACTCAGTGACGTCAGTCACTAGTTCGAAAACAGACCAACGTGAGCGGCTTAAAGTAATATTTAATATTTAACAATAAATCTGGTATGAAATGCTCGCAAAATGCCGCTTGTTCTAAATGCGGACACAGCGTTCCGGCACAAAACGGGCACCGCTGCCAAATTCATTGTGGCCCGTATACGCGCGTTACGCGGAGCATTTGAAGCAGCTTTATTTTAACAGAGGTTCGCGATCGACGGACGTAAATGTACTGATATTTTACGACCGTCGGGCGGAGGTCGCGACGTTGCAACAGTAAACGAGCATGTACCTTGTGAGAGATCTGTTGCATAGTCGCGCTTGCGGGTTTAGGTTATCGTTTTGTTTTAACATTGAAAATGTTTCTGTTTTCCTAAATAGAGCCTCAAATCGTGAAAAAGTGCATGCTACATTTGCCACACATAACGTCGTACGCGTGAGAGATGGTGTTAGCTGGTTTATTTAAACTTAAATTGATTATAACGTATCGGAATCAGTTCTAATGACTAAAATAAATTGGAACTAACTGAAACTAACCGAAAGTTTATTAAACGACTATCCAAAACTAACCAAAAGCACCAAAACGGGCTAAAACGTATCGAAATAGATTAAAAATATTGAAGTAAGTTAAAACTAACCCAAATTAACCGAATTTTTGTGACTAACCAAAACTAACCAAAAACATTAAAATTGCTTATAACGTATTGGAACCGGTTCAAATGACTAAAATAAATTGGAACTAACTGGAAGTAACCGAAAGATGATTGAATGACTATCCAAAAATAACTAAAAGCACCAAAACGGGCTAAAACATATCGAAATAGATTAAAAAGATTGAAGTAAGTTAAAACTTACCCAAATTAACCGAATTTAGGTGACTAACCAAAACTAACCAAAAGCATTAAAATTGCTTATAACATATCGGAAGGTGATTGAATGTCTAATCAAAACTAACCAAAAGTAACTAAGAGCACCAAAACGGGTAAACATATCGAAATAGATTAAAAATATTGAAGTAAGTTAAAACTAACCCGAATTTTGGCGACGAACTAAAACTAACCAAAACATTAAAATTGCTTATAACTTACCGGAACCGGTTCAAATGACTAAGATATATTAAAACTAACTGAACTTTACTGAGACTTGACTGAACGACTAACCAATAGTAAGTAAAAGCATCAAAACGGACTAAAACGCATCGAAATAGATTTAAAATATTGAAGTAAGTTAAAACTAACTTAAATTAACCGAATTTTGGTGACTAACCAAAAACCCTAAAATTGGTTGTAGTGTAACGGAACTGGTCCAAATGATTAAAATAAATTAAAATTAACTGAAATTAACCGAAAGTTGATTGAACGACTAACCAAAATGGACCAAAAGTAACCAAAGGCATCAAAAGGGGCTAAAACAAGTTGAAACTAACAATTAACCGAATTTTGGCGACTAACTAAAGTTAACCAAAAACATCAAAATTGGATATGACAGATACGTCCGGATCCGGTTCAAATGACTAAAATAAATTAAAACTAAGTAAACTTAACCAAAAGATGTTTAACCAAAACCAATCAAGAGTAACCAAAAAGGGCTAAGACGTATCGGAACAGATTAAGAATAAAATAAGTAACTAACCCAAATTAACCGAATTTTTGGGACGACCTAAATTATTAACCAAAAACGTTTAAGTTGTTTTAACGTATCGGAACCGGTTCAGATGACTCAAATAAATTGGAACTTACTGAAAGTACCCAAAAATTGATTAAAAAAACAGATTAAAAATATTAAGGTAAGGTGAAACGAACTTGAATTAACCGAATTTTGCCGACTAACTAAAATTAGCCATAACGTATCGGAACCGGTTCAAATTACTAAAATAATTTAAAACTAACTAAAGCTAACCGAAAGCTGATTGAATGACTAACCAAAACTAATGACAAGTAACCAAAAGCACCAAAACGGGCTAAACCGTATCGGAATAGATTGCAAAAATTAAAGTAAGTTAAAACTAACCAAAACAAACCGAATTTTTGCAGCTAACCAAAACTAACCAAAAAGATTAAATTTGATTAAAACGTATCGGAGTCAGTTCAAATGACTAAAAAAAAATTGAGCGAGTCTGCTAGTAGTCGAGACACTGATGTGTAAACATATCCTATAACGACATCAGTTGTAAAAAAATGACAGCAGCACGTTGTGTTCCCAAGCGGTCACCCATCCAAGTACTAACCCTGCCCGACGTTGCTTAACTTCAGTGATCGGACGAGAACTGGCATTTTCAACATGCTATGGCCGTTGCCTGTACGTTTTAGCTTGGTCATAGAATAAAAATTAGGTTTAATAACCAAGTTTAAATTAATAAAAAATCAACGCGAACGAAGCCCCGGGTAAAAGCTAAAAGTGTCCTATGTTCTTTACTATACTCTTGAAAATATCTGTACAAAATTTCATGATGATCGAAACAGTTTATGCGTGAAAGCGTAAGAAACAAACAAACACACACATTCGCATCTATAATATTAGTTAGGATTATTTAATAATACTTACTGGCAGCTTTGGAGTGGATTAATTCACTGCACAAATTCGACACGATAATCTAATGCCATCAGGAATAACATCAACATATGGACACAGCTTATTTGCCTAGTAATCTTGGGCCGACATTCTTAGATTTGGGAAAGTATATAACCAAATTTTGCAAATTATAGAAGAGGGCTATGACTCAATATTGTTTTAAACGTCTGGGCATCTAAATAATACTTTTGACAGTTCGTATAATTTAAAATAATAATATGCTCTTTTATCATCTAAAATCCGTTTAAAACGATTTTAAATGATAAAATTGTATAAAAACCCGAAAATTCGTACTTTTTTAAGCTTCTGACGAATTTGTCGTGGATTTTGAAGCGAAAATTCATTTTAATTTAAACCGTCCATTAAAAATAAGCTGTGCTATGGATCCAAATATACTGCGAATATAATAATTAATAAATAATACTTTTGACTGTTCGTTTAATTTAGCTTTTGTATCATCTAAAATCCATTTAAAATGATTTTAAATGGCAAAATTGTATATAATACCGCCCTAGCGGCTAGAATCGGTTTACACATTTTCGTCTCATTTGCCGAGATTTACCCTCATACCGCCGCGTAAGATGTTTACAGTTCAATAAGTTGGAACTAACGGAAAGTTGTTTGAACGACTAACCAAAAGTGACTAGAAATAGCCAAAACGGGCTAAACAGAATCAGAACAGGTTAAAAATATTACAGTAACGTTATGGCTATAGTCAAAAGCGGTCTTATCGTGCGACCAAAGGTCACATTTTTCATTAAATGTCATTACTTTGACAGATTTTACACGCAAAATCTGCCACGAATGAGGTTTTTACTGAAAATTGTGACCTTTGGACCCGCACGATAAGATCGCTTTTGACTATAATTATATTATATTAATAGATTTTCCTATCTAAAAGTGGAGGGTAATTTTTTCGGTTTTCATATCTGCACATTTTTGATGTGTAAACATCTTACGCGGCGGTATGAGGGTAAATCTCGGCAAATGGGACGGAAATGTGCAAACCGATTGTGACATTATAAGCCGTCGCATTGAGGAGAAAGCTAATCCAGGACGTCCGTGAAGGATTTTTGTACAATTTTGCCATTTAAAATCGGTTTTAAACGGATTTTAGACGATATAAAAGCATATTTTAAATTAAACGAACCGTCAAAAGTATTATTCAGATGCCCAGACTTTTAAAACAGTATTCAGTCATGGCCCTCTTCTATAATTTTCCTTCTATAATTTTGTTTTTTTTTAATGGACGGTTGAATTTAAAATTAATTTTTGCTTCAAAGTCCACGACAAATTCGTCCGCTAAAAAAGTCCGAATTTTCGGATTTTTATACAATTGTGTCATTTAAAATCGTAAAATGTCCTTGACATTTTACCTTAAATGTCCTTGAGTTCTTGTTAAAGGTCGCGCATATGACCTTGGGATTGCTCCAAGCGTGTATGACCTTCAAGGTCCTTGGGACTGTTTTGTGATGTCTTTTACCTTGAATGACATTGAGGTAATTTGACCTTGAATGCCCTTGAGTTTTTGATGTGTAAACATCTTACGCGGCGGTATGAGGGTAAATCTCGGCAAATGGAACGGAAATGTGTAAACCGATTCTAGCCGCTAGGACAGTACTATATTGTAAACGATTAGTTTTTAGTAACACGTTTTATTTCGCCAATACATCTTCGCCAGTACAGTTATCATAATTACATAACGCCATGAGTCGACTCTGCTATCGTACAATAACTATATCTACGCCTTATTTCTAATCTATCTATATACTCCGTATTATATAACACCGATTCGATTCTACTGCTGCGCCATTCGTTTTCCAGGGTTGTCACGTCCTCGCCTATTTAAACGTCGCACGTCGCCTCTCCAAAATTTGCTTGTTACATTCGGCCATCCTGCAACAATTAATGCCCTCATTAATTTAACTCGCCAGTAAATCAACCAGATCTTATCGATCTGTGCATTCGCCATAACACCAAATCGCCTACCCTAAGGGTTTCGCCTGCGGTTGCAACCTTACGCCTTTTATCAAAGATCACCTTTATATTACGCCTTTGTCAGATTTTCACTCGCCTTTAAATCGCCATAGCTCTCGCCTTTCGCCAACAGAGCATTCGCCATTTGCACCTCGCCAGTTAAACTCACTTGCATGCACCTTTCAACCTGACCATTCGCCCTTTGCACCCCGCCAGTCAGACTCACTTGCATGCACCTTTCAACCTAACCTTTCGCCCTCGGTGTTTTACACCTCGCCTCGCCAAAAAGTCAGCAAACGCCTTGCTTGTAAACGCCAGCCCGCGCCAGCAGTTGGAAATAGTACGCCTTGGATACCCAAAATTCGCCAAACGCCTCTCTCAATTTGAGAATCGCCTCAGAAGACCGCAAAGTCTTCGTCGCCTTCGCCTGCGCATGATCCTGGACTTCCTTGCCCCTCCAATTCCACAATATCGGTTGATGGACGCCGATATCTGTCAAAAGAGGAAAGAAAGCCAGTATACAAGTCGCCAGGAGAAGAGCAACCAAATGCCCTCGCATTCGCCTGTAGATCGAGAGGTAGACAGTCAATCAGACACGAAAGCGCCTTTGTGCCTGAAAGCCCACACCTTTCGATCAACGCCATTTTATCATGATAATAATGGGTCATGGTTTCGCCATCCAATTTAACCCTCGCTATCATCTCCTTGAGCAGCTAAGCAAAGTCATGCACTCTAGGAAACGCCTTCCTAAGAACCGCCTTCCAGTCTTCCCATGAGAGGTCATATTCATCGAGCCGATTAAACCAGCCCCTTGCTGCGCCTTGCAATTTCGCCTGCATAAAATACGCTCTCTCATAGTTCGACCATTCATGAATATCGCCCAACTGATCAATTTTGCTCAACCACCTGACTACGTTACAGTCCTGGCTGTCAGGATCGAAAGGGTCAAGAATGTCGCCGCCTGTCCTTGCCCTTGACCCCATACAGCCCAAACTGCAAGCGGAGTCCGCCTTATCGCTACAAGCATGCTCTACTACCGCCTGAGGAGCGCTCTCACCTGATTTATCACCTTTTCTGATGCCCTTGATACCGCCAGTACCAACGGCCGCCCTTTGTTTCGTCGCCTTTACCATTTCGGCCGCCTTTTGCTTCGCCGCCCTTGCCATTTCGGCCGCCACAATCTGCTGGATACTAGTTGCCAAACCGCCTTTCAACAGCTTATGTACCATGGAGACTGTTTCGTCTTCCATCGCCAAATCGCCTTCGCCGTAGTCACCTTCGCTCAATTCCAACTCGTAATCGAGCTCTAACTCGTCACTTCTGCCTTCCTCCATAGGAAATCACTTGAAAAACGCCTTTTAAACACCAATGCCAATAAACACAGTTGAAATACGCCACAATTTTTACAATAATCACTAATTAATTAGCACACACTTCTTTATTATTATCGTGAATATCTGAAAAATCGCCAAATGTCAATCCACTGTCAAGGATAGCAACAAACGCCCGCCTTTTGTTATGAGTTTTTGTGACATCGACACCCACAAAAAAAAGGAAGAAGTTGCCACTGCGATTTAACTCGCCGAAATCGCGTATTTAACCGTTCTCCACAACAAATAACACAATACGTAGATTATCCCGACTTCTGATCTGTAACCGATTAGTTTTTAGTAACACGTTTTATTTCGCCAATATATCTTCGCCAGTACAGTTATCATAATTATATAACGCCATGAGTCGACTCTGCTATCGTACAATAACTATATCTACGCCTTATTTCTAATCTATCTATATACTCCGTATTATATAACACCGATTCGATTCTACTGCTGCGCCATTCGTTTTCCAGGGTTGTCACGTCCTCGCCTATTTGAACGTCGCACGTCGCCTCTCCAAAATTTGCTTGTTACAATATACAATTTTGCCATTTAAAATCGTTTCAAACGGATTTTAGACGATAAAAAAGCATATGTAAAATTAAACGAACCGTCAAAAGTATTATTTTTATTATATTATATTCGTAGTGTATTTGGATCACAGCTTATCTTTAATAGACGGTTGAATTTAAATTGATTTTCGCTTTAAAATCCACGACAAATTCGTCCGAAGCCACGGCTATCGTCCTAAAAAAGTCCGAATTTTCGGATTTTTATACAATTTTGCCATTTAAAATCGTTTTTAAACGGATTTTAGACGATAAAAAAGCATATCATTATTTTAAATTATACGAACTGTCAAAAGTATTATTCAGATGACCAGACGTTTAAAACAGTAAAATTTGAAAAAGCTGGTTATTGACTGTCCCAAATCAAAAGATGTCGGCCCAAGATTATAAGGTAAATATGCTGTGTCCATATGTTGATGTTATTCCTGGTGGCATTAGATTTTCGTGTCGAATTTGTGCCGTGAATTAATCCGCTCCGAAGCTGCCAGTTCGTATTATTAAAGAATCCTAACTAATATAATAAATGCGAATGTTTTCGATTTTATTCTATGAACATGCTAAATATACAGGTAAGGGCCATAGCACGTTGAAAATGCCAGTTCTCGTCCGATCACTGAAGTTAAGCAACGTCGGGCGTGATTAGTACTTGGATGGGTTACCGCTTGGGAACATATCTTGCTGCTGTCATTTTTTTTACAACCAATGTCGTTATAGGATATGTTTACACATTAGTCTCGAGTACTAGCAGACTCGCTTAATTTTTTTTATTTATTTTTGTTTTAATTGTGATAATGTTTAATATTATTGCTAAAAATGCATTTCTTTAATAATTATATACCTATATTATAAACACTCGTGTGTTTGTATTTTTACTTTTTTAAACTCTGCTTTTGGAAACTAAATGAATTTCAACGCAAATCACATTTTCAATTCAACAAAAAATGTGGGATTTGGATACTACGGTCGAAGTTATAGTTGAACCTCTTATTATCAATGTTGGTTCCGAAAGTAGTGATAGTAATGATTCTGAATCAAATTCTGATCAAACCTCCGATAACGAGTAGTAAACTTAAAATTGTATTGATTTTTGATGTAAACTTTCGATGCAACTTTCAATATGGTATTTTATGATAAGAAAAACCCCTTATCATCCATGACTCTTTTTTTCCTAGCCTTAATGAATACATAGTACTATTTGTTTGTAGTACAATTTTGTTGCTTATCACTAGACTTAGGAATAATTTTGAATATACGTTTTTTTTCATATTTTAGACTAAAATCATGCATATTTATGTGCATAAACTTTATTTTTTTAAGTGGATATTTGCCTAAATCTACTTATTACTATTCCATTATATAGTTATTATAACATATTAATTTACAAAGCAATTGTATCCGCCACTGGAATTTCCTTCTCTCTTCCCTTACCCCTCGAGGCGCGCCTTAAAACTAAAAATGAGTCACTGACTATTATTTCCGACTTGAACTATAAGCTAATTACAACCAGGTATGCGTGCGCTAATAGCTGCACTGATTTTGAGTGTAGCAATGATAATATGCCGCAATGAACGGACACAATAATTAGATCAAAAAAAAAACTTGATAAGTTAATAAAAGAACCGAACTGGAATAAAACTATTGAAAGCAGGGCGGTCGCTTGATTCATATTATAAAGAGATAAAATTTAGAGCGGTTATATTACTCGACTAATGAATGAAATTATCGAGCCAACGCTTGACTTTTATTAAAATGAGAGAAAATTCAAAGCAATCAGATTAACTGGTCCGATAAACCAGTGAATAAATGTAAATAAAGTTAATCTCGGCGTTCAATGTTTGATTTATATTAATGAAAGAAAACGAAGAGGGATTATATTAAACGGACAAACATAAGAATTAATGAGATATAAAGCTTCTAGTACAATACTCAGATCCAGTCGTCGAACTCTGGTGGAGGTGCCGGGCAGTTAGGAATTGGCTCTCAATGGCCCCAAGGGAAGATCTAGCCCAGGTGTCTCGATAGCTTGGGGTCGAGATAAGTGCTGCTGGTAAAACCTACTTCCAACCCACTAGAACCGGGCGACTCTAGCTGCAGGTAAAGGTCGTGGCCTCCGAGAAAGAGGTTGTACCCTCCGGTAAAAGTGGTGGCCCTTCAATAAAGGTTCCGGCCCTCCAGAAAAAGTTGTGGCTCTTCAATAAAAGTTCTGGCCCTCCAGAAAGACCCTCAATCATGAGAGATTCGACGGTCTCGGTCTTGTATGACGAACCCACAACGCCTCTACTACAGTATTAGATCCCGAAAAATCGGTTGTGACCAAGCACAAGAGATTTCACAATATATCCCCAATAAGTGGGTTGAATTCAATCACAAATTAACTGTGGAGTCTCTGACTGCACTGGCAAACGTTCTTCTCTCCTTGAAAGGGAATCTGAGAAGGACTCTTGATTGGTTTCCGTCAATTTGTCTTCGAGATTAAATGCTACGTCACAAGTAGTGATGGGCGGAAACATGCCGAGTGATTCGATACAAGGAATAATTGTAAGATAAACGACCGAGTTCTCGTTTATTATAATGGTAACATGATGGCGGAGGCCACGATTAATTCATTGAAATCAAGGAATACCAGGAGAATATTCCCTAACAAAACGATAAACTTTTAAAAATTTAAATCGACAGCTGACCTTACGAGAAGTAGTACATTCCTATTACTCCGTGACGGAGGTCACAAAAACTACTACTAAAATACGGTCAATACGGATCAACGAGTCAAATACAGCGTTTTTTGCAGGCTTCACTAACAAAACTCTGAAAAATATAAATCGATTCGCTGGCTGTCCATGATAATATGATACAAATCAAGCCAAGTTATTTTAATAATAAGATGCATCGCTTTCGCTTATCAACTAAAATAAATAAGAGACACAACGTGTAATAAATGCTAATACAAATATATAGCTAACCTATAGGTACTTAAAATATTGTTAATTCATATTAGAAAAGTCGCATTTTCAAACGAATTGTTAGCAAATCAAATTAATAAATTTAGAATATATAAATCGATGCGTGCAAAATACAGCATCTTTTTCCCTAAATGCGGCATATAAATGAAGTTTAAAAAAAATTGACATTGGCAAAATCGAATTGTCACAACTTTAGCCTGCATCCAAGGGTCGCGACGTGATGACTAGATTATAACCCCTAATAAGCATTGGCCCGCGACGCGAGAATTAAAGAAGAAATAGTTTTGCTTGAGACAGATGGTGAGTCCTCATGTGCATATTAGTACGCCAACGTATCGGCGTTCTGTATCGTGATTGGTTGCAGGCATCACCTGACTTACGCGGTGGAGGTCTTGTTGGGCTGTGAAAAACTGCGCTGCGTATACGCCGAAAGCTGGATTGGATTCAACATTTTGCGTACTAGTTTGGCGTATATTTTGTTTGTGTTTACATTAAGTACAGGCATTTTTTGAAGAAAAACTGAAAACTGGAGTTAATTCCGTTGCTCACATGCCCTTGCCAACAAAATTTCTGTATAAACCTAAATATTTCTTTGTAGGTATTACAATTATTGTTAATTTAAGCTTAAAGGTCCCAAAAACGTGACGAAATTAATTTTTCTGATTTTTTTTTATTTTTGCTGTTGTTTTCTTTGTGCTAATTTTTAAATAAATACTTGTTAGCAGCACTTGCTTTTGCTACGATGGACGAGGTAATTATCTATTTAAGTAAATGTAAATCAGTTCTATTAGGTAAACTAATATTCAAAATATAAGAATCAAGAGGTATAGTAATGTTAGGTTATTATTAAAAATTTAATGAGTACTTTTATCATATTAGAATATCTTTTGGAAATGATTGATCATATTTTTGTACTGTACAAATGTGGCTATTGTAGCTTTTTACTAAGCTTTCAATGTGAGAACATTTTAGAACACTTGTGCTTAAAAGAGATTTATGTTGAGAGCCAACATGATTTAATTGAGGACCAAAGAAAGGTCTTGACAATTGGTAGGAGATTTTACTTTATCCAGGTAACGTGTACTCGCAATTTTTTTTTCTAGTTTATGTAGTTGCTTAATTAGTTTTAGTTTAGTGATTTAGTGGTTCACGTTTGTGCTTCGTGCGTACCCTATTTTGATTTTCGTTTTAATTGAACAATACGCACATAAACAATGGGCGATGCTACCAAAATAGAATCTCGAAAGTGTATGGTTGTGTTTTATAGCAGTAGAGGCAAAATACCCGGGATTTCCTATTTCAAGTAAGTGCAATTATTATAAGTATTACTTATTTATACCTTATTGTTTATTTCACTATGCTAACTGGCCCATTTCACAATCGGCAAGACTACTCTACCGAATATTTGGTGAAATAATTACTTTCGTTCATAACCACATGAGTACGAGTTCAAATTTTGGAGTCCGGGCCTGCCTAATGACCTTCACACTGCAACAGATGGCGCCCACTAATTCTCTAATGCGCAAGGCAAAATAGAAATCGTTTCGTTTACATTTCTCGATCGTAAATTTGCCATGTTTGGTCTATTTATTGCTTATCCACTCCTATACAAATCAATGGGCTAGACGCGTGTAAAGACATGGATAATTTCAATAAATTCGGCCATTACGCATGTCCGCAGCTTTCGCATCGAAAAGTTAGTAGGTGCCCTAAACGCTTCTATATATCCGGCCTCTCTCTAGACGCTATAATGCCATAATCATTCTATCTTTGACAAGGGAAAGGAGTGGACTGGTAAAACCGGCAGCTGTTCTGTTACGGGTTGGCTCCACGGTTTGACAAGCGTCATACATTTTCGTCACTAAATTATATATATAATTTTATACTCATAATACTTCTATTACTGGCTTAAATCACAAAATGCAATGATTGAAATATAACAAATAAATATATTTCCTTAAAACATCAAAACAATGTACGCAACTGCGCGACAGGCCATTTTCAAGGGGAATTATGTGATTCTTATTAGCAATCATGACTGAAAAATGTTAACAAATCTAGGATAAAATTACAAAGAAAGGCAGCCTGAAGTATACTCGTAATCATATTTTGAAATAATCTATATCTCTGCTCACACAAAGAAAATAAATAATAAATATTAGCGTCAGCAAGAACTAGGTGTAAGCTATATTTACCTGTGAAAAGTAATTCCAGGCTTCTTTCGGTCATTGCGACTTTTACAGCCATAAGCACAACAAAACACCATATTGTTATGGAGAAATTGAAGTATTTTGAGAGTTTTCACAACAAAAATCACCAAAATACACGGAGGTGCCGCTTTGAATGTCTGGCTCCTATTAAGGGCGTCCGTTCGATTTTTGGTCACACGTACTGCGCGCTGCCGTGAAGCGAGATTATCTGTCCACTCCCTTCCCTTGTCAAAGTATTCTATATATGTTCCGATACCGATATATACTGTTAAAATATTTAAAGTTAAAAATATACGCTTTTTTATAATTTTAATTTGGACATTTAAAGTAGTTCAAAAACACACAATAATAACAGAAAAGTTATACTATACAAGTGTAGGTACTCTTGGCAAGTAGAGGCACCGTATAAATAAATATACAAGCGGAGGGCCATGCCCACCGACCTCCATGGTCGGTGGCCATGCCACACTGGACCATGAGTGAAGTGAAAATTTAAAACCCATAATGATTTCGCCACTACGCATGCCCGTGGCCTTTGCATCGAAAATATAGCAGGTTCCTTAGATCCTTTTTTTATTTTTATGAACTCTCTACAACAGTTCCGGTTCGTCTTCGGTTGAGATAACGTCGTCCCGTAGCGGCTCGTTTGTCTCCTTTGGTACAGGCCATTGGGTGTGCACGTGGTAAACGTTTAGTGATCGTTTTTCTCCCCGAGGAAAAATCGGACCTCATAGCCAGGGTAGTCTGTGCCGTTCATCCGGTCCTGCCGTCGAGGGATCGACACGTTGGAAACGGATTACAAAATTCGGCACGGGAAGTGAAAGCGTTTGCTTAGAAAACGTGTTGTAATCCCCCGTTTGGGGGGCTGGAAAGTCGAGCCGTCTGGAGGGTGTAGGGGGTGGGACACGTAGTGGAGGGTGATTCCTACTAGGACTCCGGGTTTTATCCTTGTGCGCGGTAGCGTGGCCTGAAGGCGGTCGTGGTTTTTTCATGCGGGGATTTTGGACTTTGGAGTCTCTGACAGAAAAGGTTATACCTACAGTGCGCGAAACCTCATTGCATCAGTCAGTCGTGCCTTTCATAGATTTTTATTTGTGTGTGTGAAAAATCGGTGGTCGTGGCAGGGTCCAGAGCCCGACAACGTCGCGGTCACCACCCCGAATACAAAGCCCTTCAAACTGGAACAACGTGTAACGGAAGTAGAAGGGTAGCTCTACCTCTCCTTAAGCGCCGGACGAAGGGTGCACTGGCAAATTGGCCTTTTAGGACCAGAGCCAAAACAAAGAAACCAACCAACCAACTCTCTACAACATCTGGACAACATAGAAGGCGATGCTCTCTATATCTTCAATTTTATCATACAATTTCATACATTATGTTCACCTTTTCGAAAAAAAAATATCTGAAATTACAACTAAGGAGAGCTAGAAGAGCCATCCTTAATTACAACAAAACAGTAGACGTTTCCCGTACCACTTCAGAGTTGCGCGCACATTACATTGTTGACAAGCACGATGGGCATTTACGATAATTGTAGCGATATCTGCCGGTAGGTATACACGGGTAATCAGCTGATTAACGTCGATACGTTCCGGTAAATGGTAATTGTCGAACGGAACGGTGCAGATCGCGAATAACCTAAAAAAATTGATTTTAATGAAGAATGATAAACGTCAAGCTATCGCAATCTTGGCTACTTTTCAAATGTTAGCAGAGTATAACTATACTCTGATATTAGATAGTAGTGATTCGGAAACTGAAGGCATTATATGTGTCTATTAAAAAAGTATTATGTGTGTCTATTGAAAAATATAATGAAATTGTTGCTTTTCGTTATGATGTTGATGGTATTTTAATTATTTCTCTCTATAAATGAATGTAATTGTAAAATTATATTCAGAGTTTCGGAAGTATATAAGTAACAAACAGGCTCGCAGGCTAAATTTGCAGGTTATGTCAATATAAGGTGTAAGCAAACCGACATGTACCGACACAAATAGCAGATACATAAAGTTGGAGCGCGGTACATGTATCGGTAGATTCAATTGAATTACAGAACGCAGATGGTTAATGGAACACATATTAACGAACGCTCAGATACCGCTCTATATCGTAAATGCCCGATATCTTTCTTTAGGATCTAGCGAATACAAGAGTCTAGGTACAGACCCCGGCCGTTTTATTTAAAGCTTCAAACCCTATCCCGGGGTATTATGTATGGTAGTTTTGCATGACCCTTCGCTCGTTACGGGGGCTCAATCAACAAGAACTAACCAAAACTAACCCAAGGGTAACCCAAACTAACCCAAAATATTATTATGACTTTGCATGACCCTCCGCTCGCTTCGCTCGCTACGGGGCTCAATCAACAAGAACTAACCAAAACTAACCCAAGGCTAACCCAAACTAACCCTAAATTAAGATAAAAAGGTAAATTAATAAAAAACAATAAAAAAAATCTGTCGCGACCGACAGGAATCGAACCCGCAGCGTCGGGATGAGACGCAAGCACGCTACCCTCTACACCACCGAGGCCTTGCAGAAACTTTGCTAGACCGTAGTGAAATACGCATTTAATCAAAAAGGTGATGCTGGTTGCATAACACGGGGTTTGAAGCTTTAAATAAAACGGCCGGGGTCTGTACCTAGACGCTTCTCTAGCGAATTGCTGCCAACTGGTCTCGTAGCTCAGTCGTTGGATGTTGGATGCCGTGTCTACGATACGGCGGCCCGGGTTCAATTCCAGTGGTAAGATATGCTTTGTTTATTTTTAATATTATGTGTAAAAAGTGTTTTCTTCATTTTGGGCATGCCTTGGGTTAGTTTCTGTTGGTTGTGCCCCCGTAGTGAGAGAAGGGAGGGGAGGTCCATGCATGAAGTGTAATATTAGACATTTTTGTCAACAATATGACACGCGCGTAACTCTGAAGCCCTTTGATGTGGTCCTTGCAATGGTATCAACAAAACAATTTGGGAATGCGCTGGCAAATTGCCTTTCAACCTTCAAGGCTCAAAAGCCAACGTCAATAAATGAGGAAGAAGAGGTTTTTGTTTAAGGTTTATTTTATAAACAAACTATTTGTGATTGTTTTGTATATCTAGTTTTAGTAGTTTAGTTTAGTCTTTCATTTTTAGTAATCTATATAAAGTGTGCAGCTTGGAAGGAGAAATTCCCTAAACTCATTTAATTGCCAGGAGAAGCCAAGGGAGAAGAAATTGTTACATTTCTTGGATTCTTGGCCAAGGCCAAGAAGTTGGTCCTATCCTATAACTCATCAATGATTTGATTAAATTGATATAACTAGAGTAATTGTCGTTACCAGATAGAGAAAACTGATATTTTGGTAGCAATTAGATATAATAGCCCCATTATCATCTAATATTATGTCTAGCAATTTGCCAAATAACATGAGTAAGCTTATACCAGAGTCGATAATTTTTCTGAAAAGGTTGCCCAATACAGTTAAAGAAGAGAATTGTTCGAACTTTGATCAGCTGAATACGTCTTGGATTAAAGAAGAAAATGATGAATATCTTATTGAGTAAGTGTGTCAATTATTTTTGGTAATTTTTTTAGTTGAGATGTCAGGCCGATTTTGCCATTTTTTCCTCAGCAACGCACAAGTTGAGTGTTTTTACGTCATTTTTAGACGTTTTTTATTGGCGGATAATAGTAAGCAACTGACTTGCGGTACAGTGGAGTGAATAAGGGTGCTGGGTGGGCAGTGGCTTAACAGGGTTCAGGAAAAAGAACTCTGCTGTCTCATTGCAGTTGATTAATTTTTAATCATTCTACTAATATTCACTTCGTGCTTGGCCCTCCACTCGCTTTGCTCACTGCGGGGGCCAACCAAGCAAAAGTAACCCAAGACATGTCCAAAATGAAAGAAAAAAAAATGAATATAAATAAATAAGGAAATATTAGTAGAATGTTGCTTGTCCCCTTCCACTGCTGGCAATGGATGTTCCTGCCATGGAAGCACATTTTCGCCTCCAACCTGTTAAAATTTTGAGAAGCAACTGCATAGTTGCGGTCTATCTGTTTGTTAGAGCCAGTTACTCTGAATTGAATCAATTTTACATGGAGATTGCCTCGTCCTTCATATCAACTATTGTTGATATTGATGCAATGACTTGTGTCTATGAGATGATCTTCAAAGGCATTGACCGCTTTGTGCCCCAGAAGTGTGTTGCGGCCCAAAAATATTTTGGTGGAGGGCTTCGTAAATGTATTTCCCAGAAGAACAGAGTTTATAAAAAATTCAGCAAGTCTGGGGTTTGTAGTGACTATGATGCTTTCTCTGCTGTCCATCATGAGGTTAAGATTCGAAATGTGCTACCTCCTATATCTTACCAATACAGAACATTTAATCCCTGAAAACATCAAGCACTTCTGGTCATTTATAAACAGTCTCAAAAGGGAATCGAATCTTCCAGCCCTAATACTTGACCGCTCTCAACAGATAGCTGAGGTGTGTGCCTCACACTTTCAGTCTTCATATTCCGACTACAATGAAGTTGACTTAACACACATCAAGCTCGTTGAGTTTGCTGCCACTTTGTCTGGGAGGTCACTGAGAAGTTAAAACAGCGGGATGCTTCCAAGAGGGCGGCTCCGGATGGGATCCCCCACAATTTTGTTGAACAATTGCTTATCAACTCTGGCTTCACCATTGCAAAGGTCAATAAATGATTGTGGCTGTTTTCCTGCAATGTGGAAGTTCTTCAATCTCCAACCTGTTTATAATTCTGGAGATATAAGCGACATTGCCGATTACCGCGGAATATCAATTCTATTTACTATCCCTAAGCTGAAGGAATCCATACCGACTGACGAGATTTTTCTGACATAAGCATTATATCGTTTCTGAGCACCATGGTTTTTGACAAAGGACGCTCAACTATCACTAATCTCGCAGTATATCAAAAATTTTTAGTTTCCTCAGTCGAGGCAGAATATCAAGTTAACTCCATTTACATCGATCTCTCCAAGGCATTTGACAGCGTTTGCCATCGGCTTCTGATTAGGTAACTTTCAGAGATTGGAGTCACGGGTGGCTACTTAGCATGGATCGGTTCCTACCTCTCTGAGCGTCGTCAAAGTGTAGTGGTTCGAGGGGTATTTCAAGTGAGATTGGCTGGAGGCCATCAGGGTTCACACAGTAACGTGCCGTGGGTATAAGGGCGGGAGGGGCGAGCTATTTCGAGGGCGCCATTTGATGAGCCATTTGCAGTTTGCATTAGGAGGCTGTGGCGGGTTAGCTAGAGGGCGGGGGGGGGCATTCGCCCCCCCCTGGCCCCCTATACGGCACGCTACTGGGTTCACACATTGGACCGGTGTTCTTCTTATTCTTCGTTAACGATGTCATGTCCAGTTTTGGGTCGTTCCGCGTTCTCTTATATGCGAATGGTTTGCAGTCTGATTTCAATGAATTCGCGTCCTGGTGCTCTTCTAACCTAGTGGGCTAGTGAGAATCAACGTTTTTAAGTGCAAGTCTATTAGCTTTTACAGATGTACTCTGATGTACAAATCCAATTGTGAACACTTACAGCCGAAACAATGAACTTATTGAAACCGTGTAATCTGTCAATGATCTGGGTGTGACATTTGATTGTAAACTATCATTTAATCAGCATATGAATGGTATTATTCTCAAGGGTTTCAGATTATCTGCATTGGCGTAAGACAAAATTTATTAATGAGACTAAAGCACTAATGTGTCTATATAACTGTCTGGTCTGTAGCATCCTCGAATATTGCTCAGTTATTTGGCCTCCCTTTTATGCTGTTCAGCTGTCCATAGGAAAAGACTTGACTAAGTGCAAAATTGAATTGAAAAGTTTCTATTATACAAACATCGTTTCTCCTCCTCGAGACTCACCTATGAGACCATGAGATAAAGCTAATGCTGTGTGGTATGAAGAGTCTCGAATGTAGAAGGAATGATACACTGCTTTTCTTCACATATAAACTTCAGAGCAACACGCTTGACTGCAAACAATTGTTGGATTTGGTTCTTTTACTTGTCCCAGTCAGACGTACAAGGCAGTGACATCTGTTTTATGAATCTCCATAGAACCAACTATGGCCTCACTACCTTTGTTGACAGAATGATGTGCAACTATAATATACTCTATTCCGACTGTGACATTTTTAATATTTCTTTACCAAAGTTGAAGCAATTCATCAAGTATAGTTTTGTGAGGGTTACATTCTGTATTTTGTTCGTTTTTATTTTGTGACTACTGCCCAATTGTCCTCTTTACTGTTTATATCATTTGCACTGCATTGTTTTAGTTGATGTATTTTTTATTGTACCATTTGGAATTTTTGTATTGTTCCTTAGTGCATTGTTTGTTTAAATGAATAAATAAATAAAATGATAAAAATTAATCAACTGCAACAGCGGGAGAGTGGAGCCTTTTTTCTCTAACCGTGTTACGCCACTGGAATATTAATATTTATAAAAATAACATATATTTTTAACAAATTTCGTCTTTGCAAACCATTTTTTTTTCTATTTTTACACACCTTTTACCCCACTCAGCATTCATATTCGCGCCACTGCCTGCAAGACAGTTGACTACTATCAGGTTTCCGCCAATAAAAAAAGTCTAAAAATTATGTAAAAACACTCAATTAAGAGTTTCATGTGATACTTCGTATGTCAATGATTACCAAATGCAACGGAATGTGCCACACATCTTTACCTACTAAAGATTGATCAGGCACTGGAGCATTTGTTAAATATTTATAGTATTATTATCTCTTAAGTAATATAATGTGAGCAAATAATGCATATCCTGCAATGTGGAATCAATCCTAGAAAATCTTCACTTTCAGACTTATCTTGAATATGATTGTCCATATTTTATGTGTAGGATTAATTATACAATTTCTAAAAAGATGATATTGATGACAGGTAAAAAAGCAATTTTTTGTATCAGTGTATCATTCATAAAATTATTATTTACAGTAAAATATTTTAGCATTTATTTATAAACAGAGGTTTAGTGTAAGGTGTTTAATATTTCTAGGAGATCTTCAGTTCAAGATGAAGCTGAAAGTGGTTTAGATAAAAAACCTACCACTAATCAAGAAATGAATAATTTTAAAGTTGAATTGGATTCGTAAGTAACTATAATGTTAATAATTGCTATGATTGCATGAAAATCCTTCCCTCAAAGTAATAAATTGTTTATGAAATAAATTATACAAAAGTGTGTGTATTATCATATTTTTTTCTTGTTGTGATAAAAATAAAGTATGGCAAATTGTGTGGTATTATGATCTTTTTGTTTTTTATTTTATTTATATAAATGGAATGGGTTTTGTTATTTTAAAATTGTATTTAATTTATGTTGCCAACAAAAACTTTCAGATTCTAGCAATACTAGAATATCATAAACACGTACTTACGTACATTGTTAAACTGTAAGTGATATTAATTTTTGAACATTTTTGCTCTCAATAATATAATGATAATTTATTATGTTTTATAGAAAACTCAATGGGAAGAAATGTAATGATGACTATTTGATTCAATCGTACTTTATAAATCATGAAGAAGTTCATATTAAAAATGATGAAGATGATGAGGACATGTCAAAATCCGAGTAAGAATTCATTCATATGGGATTTATTTCTTCCGGTTAGACCAAATGAAAGAAAATTGATTGGCTATTGATTGACATTAATTAGATTCCGTAATTTCTACGTTTTACTTTACCTTAGTCATGAACATTATCCAAAAGGATGAAAAGCGCCTCGCAGTCTTATAGGCGCCAACATTTTTCTTATTCACCATAAAGAAGATTTAACAAGCTTACTTAATCATATTGTTACGTTTTTCCCGTGGGTTCTTAACAGAATTACAACTTTGCTATTTTCAACTAATACTCTCTTTATTCACTACCACTGTATTTTTTACCATACCATACCATACCATACCATATATTACCATATATATATATTACAATCAATGACTATAATTAATCAATTAAATGAATGAACAATACAGAGTATAATACAATTTAACACTCTAAACTACTCATAACTTTACAACTAATATCTATTCAACACTCAATGATTAACTGAACTGAATTGGACTAACTGACCCCTAACATTCGCCTTATATATAATTCGCTTATATATAATCTTAAATCTATCACGAATATTCGGGAAGTATTCCGAGGCCACTCTATATGATCTCGACGAGGCCATCGAGATAATTCCAGCGATCCTGAATCCTGGCAGCCGGCCGGGCGATGACGGGGTATAAACGACGTCCTAGTGGATTAAGCACACTATTTAGGGGTGGGAACTTTTCGATTTAGTATTTCTTATGTCATCCCTAAAGGCGCGTTTTCACGGTTCGATCTGAGTTGAACAATTTGGGTCGTTCGACCATAGTTCGACCTGTGTAGAAAGCAAAAAGGTTTCACGGTAGGCGACGCATGTTGAATAATCGTAGGAGAAAATGACGTCACGTCAAATTATTGATGTAGGTGTGCAATTAATTTGTTGTTCAATTCGAGATAAAATAACGACAAAATTAAAAAAGAAGAGAAACAAACGAACGTGTTGGACACGTACGTGGATTTTAAGACGAAACACCCATGGTGCATTACAAAGTCTGCTTCAAAAATAATTCTCGTTGATTGTGAAAGTTTCAGAGGCTTATAGGAATCATCTAAGAATGGATAATGCATATTTTGAAGACCTTTTAGAAAAAACTTTTGGAATAATTCGAAGAAACGATACAAATCTGTACGACAAGAAGTTTATACATTCCATTCCAGTCGTTCGACATCGATTCGGCGGCAATCGCCTGCCAAAAGTAGACAGTCTTTCTACTTCCGTCGAATCGACTCACTCCGCCGAACGGCCATGCCGAACGGTGGTTTTCATATTCAATTTTTTTTCGATTCAATAATCGACCCAAATCGTTCAACTCAGTTCGACCCGTGAAAACGCGCCTTTACATACCTACCAATTTTCAAAACTTTCAGAATTGTGTCCGATATAAATCATAATATTACTGAAGTTCATATGGATTTCAGATCAATCTTAACCAAAATTTATCATTAATTTGTTGAAAATAAATATGTACACGTGTGCTCTCAAAGAAATACAATTATATACTTTATTTGGAAATGATGCGAAGTAATAAATCATTTTCTGATGGCTGATACATAGGCGTACATAATTACGTACATATACGTACATATTTTAAACGTTTACCTGTCCTAATACTCGGACTTTCCCAGCATTATATTTATCACACTTAGGTTTTTTT
>MU186111.1:56051-92597 GCA_016904865.1 Pissodes strobi | reverse complement strand
CCCAAACTAACCAAATGTAATAAAATCATTATAACGTATCGGAACCGGTTCAAATATCTAAAATAAGTTAAGGCTAAGAGAAACTAACCCAAAGTTGATTTGGTGACTAACCCAACTAATAACATCTATTAAAATTGATTATAACGTCTTAGAACCGGTTCAAATATTTGAAATATGTTGAGACTAAGTGAAATTAACCGAAAGTTGAATCAACGATTAACCCGAACTAACCAACCTAATCCGGTTAGTCGTTCAATCAACTTTTGGTTAGTTTCACTTAGTTTCAACCTATTTTAGTCATTAGAACCGGTTCAGATACTTTATAATCAATTTTAGTAGATTTGGTTACTTTGGTCTAGTCGTCGATTCAACTTTCAGATAGTTTCACTTTTTCTCAACTTATTTCAATCATTTAAAGCGGTTCTAATATGTTATAATCAATATTAATAGATTTCGTTGGTTTGGGTTAGTCGTCGATCCAACTTTCGGTTAGTTTCACTTATTCTCAAATTATTTGAGTCATTTAACGCGTTTCCGATACATTATAATCAATTTTAATAGATTTGGTTAGTTTAGGTTAGTCCTCGATTTAACTTTCGGTTTGTTTCACTTAGTCTTAACTATTTCAATCAGTTGAACCGATTCCGATGCGTTATAATCAACTTTAATAGAGTGGGTTAGTTTGGGTTAGTTGTCGATTCAACTTTCGTTTAGTTTCACTTATTCCCAACTTATTTTAGTTACTTATTTCATGTGGTTCCGATACGTTATAAATAATTTTAATAGATTTGGTTAGCTTGGATTAGTCCTCCAATCTATTGTGGGTTAGTTTCAGTTAGTATCAACTTATTTTAGTAATTTGAACCCGTTACGATACGTTATAATCAAATTTATTAGATTTTGTTAGTTTTGGTTAATTGTCGAATCAAGTTTCCGTTAGTTTCACTTAGTTTTAACTTATACCTTAGTCATTTGAACCGGTTCCAACACGTTATAATCAGTTTTAGTAGATTTGGTTAGTTTGGGCTAGTGGTCGAACCAACTTTCCGTTAGTTCACTTATTCTTAACTTATTTTATTCATTTAAAGCGGTTCCGATACATTATAATCAATTTTAATAGATTTGGTTAGTTTAAGTTAGTTTTCCAATAAACTTTCGGTTAGTTTCACTTAGTCTTAAATTCTTTTAGTCATCCGATACGTTATAATCAATTTTGATAGATTTGGTTAGTTTGGGTTAGTAGTACAATCAACTCTCGGTTAGCTACACTTATTCTCAATTTATTTCAGTCATTTCAAGCTTTTCAGAATACATTAAAATCAATTTTAGTAGATTTGGTTAGTTTGGGTTATTCGTCAACAACTTTGGGTTAGTTTCATTTAGTCTCATTTTATTTTAATTATTTGAATCTGTTCCGATACCTTATAATCAATTTGAATAGGTTTGGTTAGTTTGGGTTAGTCTTCCAATCAACTTTCGGTTAGTTTCAGTTAGTATCAACTTATTTTAGTAATTTGAACCCGTTACGATACGTTAGTTTAAGTTAGTTTTCCAATAAATTTTGGGTTAGTTTCACTTAGTCTTAAATTCTTTTAGTCATCCGATACGTTATAATCAATATTGATAGATTTGGTTAGTTTGGGTTAGTAGTTCAATCAACTCTCGGTTAGCTACACTTATTCTCAACTTATTTAAGTCATTTCAAGCTTTTCAGAATACATTCAAATCAATTTTAATGGATTTTGTTAGTTTGGGTTAGTCGTCAACAACTTTGGGTTAGTTTCATTTAGTCTCAACTTATTTTAATTATTTGAATCTGTTCCGATACGTTATAATTAATTTGAATAGGTTTGGGTTAGTCCTCCAATCAACTTTCGGTTAGTTTCAGTTAGTATCAACTTATTTTAGTAATTTGAACCCGTTACGATACGTTATAATCAATTTTAATAGATTTTGTTAGCTTTGGTTAATCGTCGAATCAAGTTTTGGTTAGTTTCACTTAGTCTCAGCGTATTGTAGTCATTTGAACCGGTGCCGGTGTCGATACGGTACAACCAATTTTGATAGATTTGGTTAGTTTTGGTTAGTCGTCCAATCAACGATACAAAAAAGCCGTAACGCGAGACGAAAACATAAACCATGTCACAACGATCACTTTCATGAAACCAAAGAAGT
This sequence comes from Pissodes strobi, assembly GCA_016904865.1. NCBI lineage: Eukaryota > Metazoa > Arthropoda > Insecta > Coleoptera > Curculionidae > Pissodes > Pissodes strobi. The sequence goes on along the minus strand of MU186111.1, from coordinate 90,422 downwards.
GTAGTAAAAATGAGATTCCGAACTATTATATTATTATATATATTTTTAAATATATTTTAGGTAATCCACTATTATTGCTATCTTTGAAACGGTCAAAGCTACAAAGTTGATTAAATTAGAAAGTTGCCATTATTGATGCCTTTTCAAGATCGATTTGCAGTGTTGTTAAATTCTTGTTAGATTCTGAGATAGCAACAGTGGTATCACCTAAAAATGACACCCCGTATAGCAATTTTTTTTTCAATTTCCTTCTATGAAAATATTTTTACAACTTTGTTCAGTTTCACTTCATTTTTCACCCGGCCGGCATTCAGTAGGTCTTTCGGTACGAGTCCATACAATCTCCTGAATACATCTCTGACTAGAGAAAGCCACGCGAATCAATCGGACACTTACGCAGCGCATCGGTCATCTCCAGTTGTCACTTGATATAAAAGAATGTGGCAGAATTACATCAAAGGATTTACCGCTGAGTGAACTTACTAGTTTACATATACTTTGTCTAAATGACGTTCAGTTAAAGTGACACCCACAGAAATGACAGATCGGGCAATACAGAAACTCGACATCGATCTTGTTGCTGAAAATGCTGGTCAATATTTACTTTGCGCACTTATTGGCTACCACAAAAATAAAAATACTGACATATTCTACGTTACTTCTCTTACCATCTCCCACACATTAAATGCTGCGCAAATGTTTCTACTTATCAGAAAAAAATAACAAAGTTTACAAAATGCAGTTATGTTAAACCATCCCATGATACAATAAACGTAAGGTATGATATCGCGCAGGCGACGATTCGTCTGTGACGTCATTGCGAGCTTTCTTTGGCGCTGCGCGCCGGCCGGCATTTACAACATGAACGAACGTGTGCTTTGCATTTGAGATTCGTATGTTTTAGATTTAAATTTTGTTGGCGTTACTGTTCCTTAGACGATTTTTGTTGGTATTTTTAATTAAAAAACGTTTGATTATGAGGTGTGCTGTGGACGGATGTAAGGTGGATAACCAAGGCAAAAACTTTGATAGGAATATAAGGTGTTTCACTTTTCCCAAAGACAAAATATGTGTAGTAAATGGGTTCACCTGTGTTTTCGTAAGGATAAATTTAATAAAACTTCTTCACGTATTTGCTCAAAACATTTTGAGGAAGATGACTATGTACAGGGTGGCCCGTTTAAGACGGGCCCATACCTTATCTCGAAGACTACAATGGTTGCAAAAAAATTTTTAAAAACAAAAGTTGTTCCTAGTAAAACGATCTTTACTTTTTTGTATTTTTTTAATCTTTACTTTTTTATATACAGGGTGGTCAAAGAAAGTTACACTTTTTTAAATGAAACAACCTATATTTTATTACATTTTTGGATTCTACTTAAAATTCTAATCCTATTAAATTTGATGTATGATGGTATACCTCTAGAGTTAGTAGTTTCACAGCTATAAACAGTTGAAAATCGGTACTGTGGCTTCTTTTCACATCGGTAGCAGGAAGACCATTAAAGATGGAGTGAAATTAATTCCACATTCCTATCTTAACTTTCCAACAGCTATCTGATGGTGCTAACTGATGGTACCTACAGAGGTACCAGATTTGGTACCCATGGTACCACTTGCCAATGGTACCTACCGTGGTACCAGATTTGGTACCCATGGTACCACCTGCCAGTGGTACCTACCGATGTACCAGATTTTGTACCCATGGTACCACCTGCTAATTAGTACCGTCAGATAGCTCTTGAAAAGTTAAGACAGGAATGTGAAATTAATTTTACTCCATCTCTAATGGTCTTGCTACCATCAGGATTTGGTAAATTTAACAATTTCTAAAAAAAGAAAGATGACTAAAATTATTATTTAAGAAAAAATATTATCGATTTCCTTTTTTTTGCTGTCGATTGGCCAATACTCAATAAACGTTTTTTAGATAAAAGTAAAAGTTTATTATGTTTCTCAAAAGATGCTGTTTTTAATACAACTATTTTGATCCATTCATCATAAAAGTTATGTTGAATATATTTTTTTTATTCGTATTTTTATAGTATTAATATGTAATAATTAGTTTTTAATTTCACCCAGGACACAAATTTTCTTAAAAAATAGAGAAAATAGGTAAAACATAATGATTATGTGCCTATAAACGTATGCATTTCAATAGAAGCCAATCACGCAATGACGTCAATGCGCGGAGCGAACGAATTTGAGACGGTTAGGTATCATACCTTCCGTTTATTGTATCATGAAACCATCCGACATGTTCCAAACTTATACTATCTTGCTCTCGCACACTCATTATTTCACCTTCTCTTTTTTAACACAACGCAACGGTCCAAACGGATCTGAAAAATGCAAGCAAAAAGCAAGGCAGGCGTAATAGCGATACAAGAATAAGTAATAGTAGTCTCAAAAAAACTTTTACCAGCTTCTTTTCTTAAAAACCAAAAATATAACTGTTTTCTTTTGCATTTTAAAATGATAACATTTCTGGCACGTCAACATGACACTATTTCAGCTTTCAGCATTTCGATTTCTTAAATTATGTAATCTAGCATCTAGTTAGCTTAGCATGGCTCAGCCAGCTGTCATTCTACGAATAGGTGTTGCCAAGTGTAATTTCTGTTCGATTCTAAAATACGGTATCTTGTTGGATACATTCAACCAACACTTTATACATGGTGATTCAGAAGTACTTTGTACTTATTAAAATAATAAATAATAATAATAATAATAATTCGCTATTTTGAGTTACGCAAGACGCTCGCTATTTAACGACCAAAAGAGAGAGAAACAAATGCGCCCTTGTTTGGTATATTTGGATTAGTTAAGAAAGTACCACGCGTAGCGCGCTCGTTTTGTTAATTTGGGATAATTATGGTTTTGTGTTAGGCGGGGTTGGTCAAGCGCATAGCGCGCTCGTCTCAATGCTCTTGTTTGGTTAATTAAAGTTACTTTCAATTATTTTTGCTTAATCTGGGATACCGAAGACAAGCCCGCGTAGTGCGCTTGTCTCTTCTTTATTAATTAGGGTTAGTCTGGGGTGGTTTTGCTTAGTTTAAGTTAAGAAAGAGACAAGCGCGCTTAGCGCGCTTGTCTCTTTATTTTGCCAAATTAGGGTTAGTCTGGGTTAGTTTTGATTAGTTTGGGTTAGTTTTGGTTAGTTTGGGTTAGTTTTGGTTAGTTTGGGTTCGTTTGGGATGGTTTTGCTTAGCTTGGGTTAGTTAAGAGATAAGCGCGCGTAGCGCGCTTGCCTCTTTACTTTGCTTAATTAGGGTTAGTCTGGGTTAGTTTGGGTTGGTTTTGCTTAGCTTGGGTTAGTGAAGAGGCAAGCGCGCGTAGCGCGCTTGTCTTTTTACTTTGCTTAATTAGGGTTAGTCTGGGTTAGTTTTGGTTAGTTTGGGTTAGTTTTGGTTTGTTTCGGTTGGTTTTGCTTCGTTCGGGTAAAAACTGGTTAATTAGGGTTAGTTTGGGTTAGTTTTGGTTAGTCTGGGTTGGTTTTGCTTAGTATGAGTTAGTGAAAACACAAGCGCGCGTAGCACGCTTGTCTCTTTACTTTGCTTAATTAGGGTTAGTCTGGGTTAGTTTTGGTTAGATTCAATTAGTTTGGGTTGGTTTTGCTTAGTTTGGGTAATGAAGACACAGTGAGATAATGGGGGGCGAAGGAAAAATTATAGAAATTGACGAGGCGAAAATTGAGAAAAGAAAATATTATCGGGGACTATACAAAGCGATTCCACGTTTTTTGGAAAAATGCAGCGGCGCTTTACCCATTAGTGCTTCATCCATTTCCATGTAAGTAATTTCAATAACTGATATTCCATGCACCTGCCCTGGGACATTTACCTATTTGAAAATCAAGAATGTTAGTCAAGTGTGACAACATTGCAAGTAAATTTTCATCATTAACGTCAAATTGGGAGAGTTCGCGTTTAAATGTCTTCCTAAATGGCCTCATTTATGATTTTTATTTTTCAATTTTTGGCGTCAAAAGTGTTTTGCGCAATATGTAACGTGTCACAAAACACTTCCAATACTGTCTTCTACACGTCACATAAAAAATTTTTGCAAAATTCGAAAAGTGCTCAAAGTAAATATTTACCAAAATGCTCTAGAAAGCAGCAACGGTGCATGGAAAACTGCTGAAAAGAAATCGTAGAATGGTTCAACCCTCCAGTCGGCCAGCCCCAAGCAGAGGTACGAAGGAAATAGCACATGGTTGTTTGTCTTTGGACTTGATCCCGATACCAAATCAAAAGAAATACTTCAGTAAATAAAGGATAATGGGCATAATCAACGATGTATTTGTGATCAAATGAAAACCAAAAAATCCAACCAAAAAAGCTCATTCAAGCTTGGCGTTCCTATCTCCATTGCCAACGATATAAATAATGGTTCATTTTGGCCCCAAGGTGCTGCAGTTAACCATTTTATGAATCTTCAGAGCCACCAAGATCAAACAATAAGGTCTCAGCAGAGGTCAAACCTGGGAACACTCTAAATTTTATGCAATACAACGTTGCATCGCTCAGGGACAAAACTAATGAACTTGAAATAGTTCTAAACGAAAACAACATTCACTTCTTATGTCTCAGCGAGCACCTCATTTAATCGAAGTGGACAATTTTAAGCTGGCTGCTGGGTTCAGCCGCACACAATACATCCGTGATGGTACATCAATCTTCGTCAGAACCAACAAGTAGAAGTAGAAGAAACAAATGATATTAGGGAACTCTCGGTGGAAGAAAATATGGAAATATGTTGTATATGTATAGATATTTATAAAATGTATATAGTTTCAATTTATAGGTCGCTCTCTGGTAATTTTGACTTATCTTTGAGAACTTTAAACTTAATAGGCTGTGGCTAGAGAATTGTTTTAGCGGGAGATTTTAGTATTAACTTTGGTAGTAACAATGCTTAAGACTGTATGTATAAATATTTTATAACGACTTATGGTTTTAAGCAAATTTTTAATAAGGAAACTATGGGTAGGAATTGTCTGGACAATGTATTTTTGAAATTCAGCGAGGAGGTCGAGCGGTGTGTGGCAGAGAGCGGAGGTTTTATCTTGTTGGATCACACGGCCCAAATCGTGATGCTTGATTTGTTTGACGAGGCCAATCCGGGTTCGGTTTTTGCTACAAAGATCTGTAGGCCCATAACGGAGGCAGGTAAAATGAATTTCTTTGCATTAGTTGAGGAGATATCTTGGTATTTCATTGATGATGCGTCCATACAATACAAAAAAGTTACAAAGCAAAAAAAAAACTTAAAATCTTTGCCCATGGTTCGATAACCATCTATGAGAGTTCAGGGAGTGGGTCGGTTTATTTAATGTCTTAAATCAAGTCCGACTAGAGCACTGCTTCAGCAATGCAACTTCTACAGACGGAAATATGAAAAAGACATAAAAATTACAAAGAACAGTCATACTGATGCCCGCATCCAAAATGCAAACAATCTAAGGTAATGTGGGATATTATTAATACAAATCGTGGTCCAAAAGAAAAGTCATCAAATATTAATATCCCTCCACACAATTTCAATAGATATTATGTTAACATTGCTCAGAAGTTACTAGGTGACCTAAATCCTGGCAATAACATGTCTGATTTTTCAACTGCCACCAAAAGAGGCCTAGGCTTTACATTTGAACCTGTCACTTACTACTGCTACTAACCCAAATTTATTAACCAATTGATTATGAGTGGACATTTTCCTGATTTGCTGAAGCGGGTTCTGGTTGTGCCCGTATACAAGAACAAGGGGAATATGGATGATATGGGAAACTACAGGCTATATCTATACTATATCTCTGCTTTCGGTTGTATCTAAGGTGTTTGAGAAGTGTATTGCTGTTCAGATACTTCATTACTTTGAGATAAGCTACCATTTCACTGAGGTACAACATTCATTGACAAGCTTGAGTCATATAACTTTGAAATTAAATGAAGGGTGAAGGCTGTGTGCATGTACGAAACATAGTAATGAAACAATCTTTGTATATCAGGCAAATTTTAATTTAATAAAGGGACTTCTATAAAAAAAAAATAAATACCTACATAGCAGGTACTAGAAGCTCCGAGAGCTGGAGAATGCTGAAAGCGCTAAGGCAAAACAACAAAAGGGACATAATATCACCAATAACTTTAGAAAAGTGGGACGACTACTTTAGTAAGCTTCTTAAAGAAAATAGGCCACACTTTCAAAATGAAGACCAAATAGGGAAATAAGGATGACAGCATCTCCAATCAGAATAAATCCTACGGAGACCAAAAATATTTCTATGTCTCAAAAAAATGGAAGATCCGCTGGACCCGGGAACATACCGCCGGAATTGTTTAAGTACGGGACGGACAAACTCTTTAAGCATCTCACCAAAATATTTCAAAACTGTGTCAACGGAATGGAAGTGCCTGAAGAATGGAAGACATCGTATATGTCGACTATTCACAAGAAGGGAAGCAGAGACGACTGCGACAACTACAGAGGCATAGCAGTACAGTGTTCGATGGCTCGAATATACGGAAAAATACTCGTCAAAATAATCGAAAATGAATATAGCGATATGGAATGGAAGCGGAAGAGCAGGCGGGCTTTAGAGCGGGAAGGTCTACAGTGGATCATCTTTTTTCTCTCACCCAGACTATAGAAAAGAAAATATCATTTCAACAGGAAGTACACCTACTATATGTTGATCTGAAAAAAGGCCTATGATAATATCCCCCAAAGCAAACTTTGGGAAGCACTAGAAAGGACCAATATTAATGTCAACGTAATTAAAGCCATAAAAAATCTGTATAAGGACAACGCAACCAAAATTAAAATAGAAAAAACGATTTCAAAAGGGTTCAGAGTGGACAAGGGCCTGAAGCAGGGATGCTGTCTTTCACCGACGCTATTTAAAATCTACCTGGAACAAGCGTTAAAAGCGTGGAAACGGAAGTGCAAAGATATGGGTATCCCACTAAATAACACAACTTTATACACTATGTGTTTTGCCGACGACCAAGTAGTTTTAGCCCAGAACTACGAAGACCTAGAGTATATGACCCGAAAGCTAATGGAAGAATATGCCAAATGGGGTCTTGAAGTTATTTTAAACAAAACTGCATATATGTGCATAGGCGGGATACAACAAGACCTAGTCCTTGAAGATACACAGCAAAGAATAAAGCATACCAGCAAATATAAGTATCTGGGAAAGTACGTTACAGTAGACGGCAATAGTGATGAAGCAATAAGGGATCGAATAACCCAAGGACGCAGAGCCATCAGCCTGTTGAATAGTGTACTGTGAGACAAAAATATATCGAAGGCCAACAAACATCGGATCTACAACAGTATTATTAAAAGCATTGTCACATACGGCAGTGAGGTATGGCAACTGAAAGAACGCACAGAAAATGCGTTAAGGGCAACCGAAATGGACTTCTGGAGACGCGCTGCTGGAAAGTCAAGATTGGAAAGAATCAGAAATGAAAGGATTCAAGAAATTATGGGGGCAAACATACAGTAGTAGAGGACATTCAAGTTGCACAACTCAAATGGTATGGACACGTTCAGAGGATGAATAAGGACAGATTACTGTTTGCCAAATGAAAGAACCCGGACGAAAAGAATGCGGGCAAAAAATGTCTTCGCATATTTAGATGCTGCCACATTTTTTTCCCAATAATCCTAATTTATTTTCTGTCTAGTTTCCTATAGTGAATTTACATATTTAAATTTCCTACTTGAATACTTAATTTTGTTATTTTCCTTAATACTACTGTCTTCTATTATTTACTATTTTATTTACACAGGGAAATACGGAATACTATAATATTTGTAATATTTATATTTTATTCGCCTTCAAGCTATTTAAAATACGCGACAATAGGCAACAGTGCGACGTTTACTTGGTTTTTAGCGGGAGGCAGTTTCGTGATTGGTCGCAGGATATATTAAATACACTTTGACCCTAGACCAACATCTAATTTTTTCTTACATATTTTAAAATTTCGGCAGCGACTTGCTTTAGCCATTGGCGTGGAAATTGCCGATGCCGGACTGTGTGGTTATTTATATTATTTGGTTTGTACGGTCTGGTGATATATAGGTTTTGTCGATTTTGCAAATTCTCTTTTTTCACTAGAAAGGGGGTGTCCTATAGAGTAGTTTAAGCCAAAAAAGTCGGAAGATCCGCTACATTTGAACTGAAAAAATGCCCTCAAAGTTCGAGTTTTGACACAAATTTTCAGCACCACTTCACAAAAGCACTAGAAATATAGAGAAAACACATCTCAACATCAACTGTGGGGTGAAAATATTAACTATACTCGGCGCGCCGAACAGATTCACCAAACACGGAAAACACAGATACAATAATTCTTCTTATTTTATGATTCCATTGATTCCAAACATAGGAACTTTCATTAACACACTCTATTTTTATTTTTTGTATTATGGATAAGAAAAATCGAAATGAAAAACAAAACATTGGGTCGATTCAATCATAAAATAAGACGAATTGTTTCCGCGATTGGTGAATCTGTTCGGCGCGTCGAGTATAGGATACATTTGCGTCGAACGAGAGACCTCCGTTTTGTTCCGGTCCTAATTTAAAGCGACTCATAGCCCCATTAGACAAAATTAAATTTTACTTGTAAATATCCATCCTCCTTTTTACTGTCAACTGTCACAATAGCCAAAACAAAGATTTTTAAGAAGGCACACTGTTGCCAGACGTTTACTGTAGTTTCGTTAGCAAAATTCATTAGAAAAATGGTGCGCTATAAGCGCAGCTTATTTACTACCAGCTAGTCATCTTGCGGCGGCATCCTTTGATTTGGAAAAGTCAATAACCAAGTTTTGCAAATTTTAGAAGAGGGTCATGACTTAATATTGTTTTAAACACCTGGGCATCTGAATAAAACTTTTGACAGTTCGTTTAATTTAAAATATGCTTTTTATACTACCGTGCGTAAAATACTCACTTTACGCACTCTCTAAGATTCGTAAAATAGGCTTTTTTAATGTGCAGTGCGTAAAATAAGTTATTTTACGCACTAGTGCGTAAAGTAATTTAATAATATTTTTCGTTTTCATATATTTTTCGGTAGTAGAAAAAATTTTGTATGCTACTCATGTGTAAAGTACCCTTTTTTATTCGATTTCAATTAATTTTTTTTATCAATATTCCCATTCATAAAAAAAGATTCACTTTACACACTTGTTGCATAAATAACTATTTTATCGTCAAAATCCGTTTAAAAATGATTTTAAAACGCACAATAATTGTACAAAAATCCGAAATTTCCGAACCTCTCAGGGCGATAGCCGAGGCTTCGGACGAATTTGCCATGTATTTTGAAGCGAAAATTCATTTTAAATTCATTTGTGGAACTGAACCGCTCAGAGCACAGTGCCCGACACACCACCTTTTCGATTTCGATAGAGTTCACTAGCTGGTAGTGAATAAGCTGTGCTATAAGTGTCTCTACTCTTTTTTTTTATTTAGGTGAATGATTTTTTATGGCAGTAGCACATCCTATATTGCTCGACGAGCGGTGTGTGTGCGAAGATGTTGTTTGACACGGTTCTTGAATATTTAGTTAGGGGAACAGATGTCCTGGGAGGATATTCGCATGTAACAGGCAAGATGTCCATTCGGCAATGTCGATCGTTTCTTTATATGTGACGTGCACGATAGCATTTAGTCAGATGTCGTGACTGTTACATAGAATCAACAAATAAGTCTTCAATTATTTTAACACTTCATGCATGGCCTCCGCTCGCTTCGCTCGCTACGGGGGCTCAACAAACAGAAACTAACCAAGTGCCAACCAAAATTAACCCAAAATATTTAAAAACAAATTTTTGGTTAGTTTTGGTTAGCACCTGGTTAGTTTCTATTTGTTGAGCCCCCGTATAGAGAGCGAAGCGAGCGGAGGGCTATGCATGAAGTGCTTAAATAATTGAAGACTTATTTGTTGATTCTTTGTAACAGTCACGACATCCGACTAAATGCTATCGTGCACGTCTCATATGAAGAAACGTTCGGCATAGTCGAATGGACGTCTTGCTTGTTACATCCGAATATGCGTCCTGGGAGAGAGTTTCACAGTGATGCAGTGCGCTAGACAAAGGAGTTCTTGTAAAGCGATGTTTTAGGTGTTTCCAGTTGTACGACGAACCGGTGCGCTCTTGCCGTCTATCGTGACTGTCTGACAGGTGTTGTCAGGGGCGGGATAAGGAGGGCCAAATCCTGGGAACATCTGCCGTAAAAGTATCTGTAAAGCAGGCATTTCTCGGTCACATGTTTGCGGTCTTTCAGACTATCCAGATTCCGTGTCAACTCCGGGTCACCGACGAGACGCACAACTCTCTTCTGAACGGAATCCAGTAGCTTTAGGGTGTGCTCTGGCGTGGCACCCCAGATGTGTGAGCAATATTCTAAGCACGGTCTTATTTGCGCTTTGTAAAGCAAGATCAGCTGCTGCGGTGTATACAATCTTTGTTGCGAATTAGCGTACCAAGCTTCTGGGAGGCTGATTTTGCGACGTTAGCAACGTGGTCATGCCAGGACATATTGCTGTTGACCAAGACCCCCAGTAGTTCGATTGAATGAAGATGAAGGGATGGTCGATCCTGCCATAATGATATCATTGCCCGCCGTATGGTAAACGTGGCTGCTTGGATGATTTTTCAATGTGCATTTGCATTCATACATCGAAATGAAAGAGACACTCATTCGATTACACTATTCCTTTGTAGGTATGTATATATTCGTCAAATATTTCACTTCATACATGGCCCTCCGCTCGCTCCGGGGGCGTAACCAAACATACCTAACCCAAACTAACCCAAGACATTCCCAAATGAGGAAAAACAAACTAAAAATTATTTGCATTTTTGACTGACAAATTTCAATTTTTTTTTATTTCCGGCATGCCTTGGGTTAGTTTTGTTTGGTTGCGCCCCCGAAGCGAGCGGAGGGTCATGCGTGAAGTGGAATATTAAATATACTTAAATAGTAAACAACACTGTTATTCCCCATAAGAAAATGTGCAACTTTTGGAAACACTGTGCCAGGTCCCCCGTGTCGGTTACTAAAATTTCATTATTTTCACGTTACAATTTCAATATTTTCACGTTACACCTGGGAAAGTCGTAGTGGAAGTTTGCCCTTCTAGGGCAATTTAGGCTCAAAACACGGATATTTTTCGACTCAAATGTGGCGAATCCTCCGATTTTTTTTGGCTTAAGCTACTCTATAGGACACCCCTTTTCTAGCGAAAAAAAAAAGAAAATTTGCAAAATCGACACAACCTATATATCATCAGACCCTTAATTTGATGATATCTTTGACGATTTTTAACCTTTCTTATATTTTTCTTGCATTTGGTGATTATTATACGCGGTTAACTAATTTTTATATATTTCGGATAACTCTCTTAACTCTTAACTGAACTATCTAAATTAAAATTTTTATTATAAAACAAATCCGAACGTTCTATAAAGAGCGTTTTGGAACATACTTGCTTCAATATTGCCTAACTTGAACGCTAGAGAATTTATATGAATTAGCTACGATAAACCGTTTTTTTTTTAAATTAAGCGACGTCATGGATGACGTAAATACAAAACCTTCGGGAAACGAATTCTACTTATATTACATATTTATGTAATGCATGATTTGATTGATTTGTAATACATACAACAAATATCATAGAATACTATCCTTATTATAAAAATGAGATATTATTATATGACATATTTTGTACTATAAGACTGTAATATAAAAAAAACTGTAATTAATTTTAACGTCTTAAACTAATCAATATTATCAACAATAATATGGTAAGAGTAACCTCGTGCGACTATGGGAAGGCAAGATTTTTTACGTGCTAGTCCTCTACCCCCCTCAGTCGTCGTTAAGGTTCACTCGCTTGGCGCACAATACCTAAACAAATCTTAAACTGGACACCCCAAGGAAGAAAAAAAAGAGGGCGACCCAGAAAAAGCTGGAGAGAGGGTATCGATAAACAAGTCCGAGAGAAAGGCCTAGAACAGGATTTATGGATGGATAGGGATCAATGGAGACTGTAGATCGGAAGACGTCGAAGAACGTTTTAACCCGAATTTATATATATACTTCTATAAAGAGCGTAACAGAGCGCTTTCGACCGTAGCCATCATCAGTGTTACCTGAAAGTAAGTAAAAGAACCCCTTGTCAGTGGAGAGTCAAAGAATGTTGGTGAGTTGAGACAATGGTACTGAATACTGTTGCGCTCAGTTATAAATTTGTTGGGATTAAAAAAAAATTATTACAAAAAAGGGGGGTTAGCTAAAGTTATTAATTAAGAATGATGATTTGCGTGTCATTGTTGTGCGTAAAAAAGAAAATGGTGGGCTTCTTCTACTTACTTGCCAGTAGACAAAGGACATATCCATAGATCAAACACACAACAAAAATCGACAATGGTCACAATTAAATATTACACATTATACGTCACATTTTGTTACTGCAGTGGTCTAAAGTTAACGTAAAGTACAAAAGGAGTTGCTACTATGCCAGATGAAACTAACCAAATGCCATAATATGTATTAAATGGCTAATTTGCAAGCGAATACTTGAAAATTCGGTTGAATGTGTAAGTGGTGGCTTGAAAGTTGGTTTGGAAGGAAGAAAATGCTTAATCAAGTGAAAATAGAGGACTAACTTAGAGATGAGGCTAGCCTAAGCTAACTCAACTCGACGGACAGAACAGAAAAGAAAGGAGATGACAATAACCTGAGTTAACTCAACTTCTAAAGGACTAACTTAAGAAGGGATGAATTTAGCCTGAGCTAACTCAACTTGAAAGATAGAGAAAGAAGAGGAAGAAAGATGAAAAATAAAAATAAAATAAAATTAAATTAAATTACATTACTGTAATAAAAATAGGAGAAATTATTTGAAATAGAAAATGCTTGATCAAGCGGCCCTCCCAGCCTCCAAGTGTATGGGCGAAAAGTTAATGCAGTCGAGGAGCCTTCTGTGTAATGAAATGTAAGATCTGTTAAGATGGCAATGGTTGTTTGTACGCAGCTCGTTGTGGATCTCGATGTCATCCATGAAATCCAGCCTATTGAAGTTTTTTGATGAAATGTTATGCAAGATCTTTAGATCGGAATGAGGACTGAAGTTGTGGTTATGATTTCGCAAATGTTCTCCGAGAGCAGAATTGTTTGTTGCCAACAGGTCTCAGAGTGTTCGAGTGGGGAATGTGCTGTCGGAAAGTTGCATTTTGAGGTGGGTGTTCAACAGGGATCAGTCTTGGGACCACTTTTGTTTTTAATGTACATAAATGACCTTCCTAAGAGTAACGGTGCTGCCAGCTTTAATCTATTTGCTGATGATACTACGATTAGCCTGAGATTCAAAACCTACGAAGAGGTCGCTGAGAGAACGCGAGACACAGTCGGCTGCTGGTGACTGGTTCCGTGTAAATAACCTTGTTCTAAATTAAACAAAAACCAGCCGAATGATATTTTCATTAAGGAACTGTGAGGTGGATCTGGAGACGGAGAGGGGTTTTGGGTGTTAGAGCGGAATTTTCACATAGATAGCCTTGCGGCCAGGCTCAGCAGGAGTGTGTTTGTCCTTCGGAATCTTGCGGGTAGTGTATCCGGCAGTGTCCTGAGAACGGCTTACTTTGCTCCCTCTTTCACTGCTTTCCTACGGGATAGTGGTCTGGGGCCAGTGGCGTAGCTAAATCAAACGTAGGCGTCGGCAAAATCCGCTTTGCTAGGCCCTTTTTATATCTCGGTTGACGGTAATGAAAAGTGCTTATTAGTAAAATTAAAGAGCAAATAAGAATGAGTTTATTGTTAAATCACCTTTAAAAACAGCTACTTGCTACCTCTAAATATTTGAAGCTAATCAAACATTATACAAACAGTATAGTATATGCTTGACAGTATTGAATGGTAGCTTAAATGAGACGCTATTTCAGCTTCAAACGATAAAACTGCCAATGCAGATAGTCTCTGTTGACCCATCATGCTTCTTAAATGGTTCTTAATAAGTTTAAGCATTGAAGAGCTCCTCTCACTCGAAGCGGTACTGTCGGGAACTGTCAGCATAATTCTAATTTGGATATATTTCTTGGAAATTGTTTTCTAAAATATATCGTAAAAGTTATTTTGCATCTGTTATAGAGTCTGGTGGTAAAATAACTCGAAGGTCTGAATGTCGCTGTTTTCAACTTGCCGTAGTATTGTGTCCAAATCTTTACAATGCTTGTGCAGATCTTTTTTAATAGAGGTTTCAAATAATTTATGTCGTAAATAAAGCCAAATCGTTCAAAAAATTCGTTAAGTGATTTGAACAGACATTTAGTGTCGGCTATTATAGCACCATTGTAATGAAAAAGTCAACTTTGAATCGCACTTCCAATAGATTGTATATGGTCATCAATGTGTTCATTCAATGTGTTCATACCCAAACAGTATTTTCGTTCTCGCTATTCTTTCGTCTTTAAATGGTGGCGGGATTTTATAACTACTTTTTTCTGCAAACGATCCAGCTTGTGCAATAGTTTCTTCAAATCCTGTGTTACGATATTCTTGTATTCAGGTACAAAAAGAACGTAAACTGTCACTGGCGCCCGTTAAGTTAAAATCCACCGACTGCCATAGTTTGCTTATATTGTTAACACGTAGCAAAATTTCAAACCATACGTGTACTGCTATACAGCAAACTCAAAAGTGAACATTTCATTTAAGATAGCTTTACAGTCATTCAGAGTTTCAGAATCTTTATCTTGTAGATCAGATGGTATCATTAAATTACAAAAATATCGCTATAGCTGCGCCAATCTGACTCTCCGGTCTTGCCTCAGAAAGAGCTTCTAATGTCCACTTTAGTTTAGATTTAACAAGCTCCCATCGTTTACTAGATGCTGAAAAGAGCACATATTTTATTTATAAAGCCAACAAATGTTACAGAAGAGTTTGCTGCATCTACCAATAGCAAATTCCAACTGTGATAACCACAAGGCGTAAAGAATGCTCTTGGATTAATATTGTATAATTAATAATACAAAACATATAACTTGAGAGTTGGTAGAAAATTTGTTATTTTGCAGTAGATATAATCAAATTTTAGTGAGTTCTGTGATTTTTATGAGTTTTTTATAGTATTAAGCTCATTTGTTTCAAGTTTTTATTTTGAGAAATCCAGAAGTGCACATTTTTAGGTTCGATGACTTATTTTTTGGGAGGGCCCAAAGGGCGCCAGGCCGTCGGCAATCGCCGACGCCTAGCTACGCCACTGTCTGGGGCTGGGCAGTCGCGGCTCCTAGAGTTTTTGCTCTGCAGCATAGAGCTGTGAGAATTGTGGCTGGATGGGCTTACAGGGAGGACTGTCAGAGTTGCATTCGTGAAACTCGGAATTCTGACATTTCCGTGTGTTTTTATATTAGAAATTCTTATTTATACAAAAACAAATATCCACAAATATAACATAAACAGCGACTTTCATACATACGACACACGTAACAAGGACGATCTAACAACACCTTATTTTAGACTTACAAAGTGTCAGAGGGGGCCGGATTTTTTTGGCGGTTAAATATCTTAACAGTCTTTCCAGGATGGTTAGGAATCTTCCGCTGCAGCAGTTTAAAGGGATGGTGAAGGACTTTTTACTTTCGAGGGCATTTTATTCTTTAGATGCCTTTGAGAAGTGTGACCTAATATTTTGAAATAAAAAATATAAATATGTGAAAATTTTTATTGTCTTGTAATAGTGTTTTATTGATGTTTTTAATTACTTTAGAGTCTTAATGTTTTTATATATTTTAATCCTATTTTTAGCACCATATTTTAGCTATAGGTATGGTCTGTATGGTATTTTTTGACATTTGTTTGGCTTGTGTGGATTTTAATTACAATACTGAAACCAATAAAAATCTGAATCTGACATAACTCAGAGAGGGGCAAATTTGCTGCCTTCCTGGATCTTTTTTTAACTGCAAATCTTGCCCAGTACACAATTACAGTTGCCAGTTGAGAACCAACTCCGCGCTAGAGGAAAAATTTCAGGCTACAACATCATTGGAGCAACCTACCACCATGCTTATGGGCATGTAACATATGTCCGTAACAACATAGAAAACTCTTACCTACTTTCATCAACGAACGATAATACTACCCACACTATCAGAGTCAAAATGGGAGACATCACTATTATAAATGTGTATAAGCCACCTGTAGTACCTTGGCTATCTGAAATTTTGAAGGCTTATCCCCATCCAGCAATATATGTAGGCAATTTCAACAGCCACCATGAGTAATGGAAATACAGCCATAATGACACCTGCGGGCTTGACCTAGCAAATTGGGCTGAGTGCCACCAAATGCACCTTGTCTTTGATGCTAAGGACAAAAAAAATCAGATCGGGGGAATGGAGACGCGACTACAACCCTGATTTTTGCTTTGTCTCTGAAAACGATAGAAAATGCCCTCCTCCAACTACCGGAAGAGTCCTTGGTAACTTCCCACATTGCCAGCATCGACCAGTGCTCCTCGAGATTGGAATTCAAATACCGCTCATTAAATCATTTCCACGGCCTAGGTGGACTTTTAAAAAAGCAAACTGGGACGACTTTTCCAAGGATCTTGATAAGAGCGTTAGATGCATCCTCTCGAAGAAGAAAAACTATGACAGGTTTATCGTAAATCCATCTTCCAAAATCATTGAAACCGATTTAGCGCCAGACGTAATCAATAAATTTTACTGCTCTATAGCACAAGACCTTACAAAGGATATTATTCAAAATTCCAATCCTGTTGAAAACTTGAAAAGGTTGATAATTCTTTTTTCTTTGTGCCGACAGATCTGACTGAATTGAAAGAGGTAATGTCGAGTGTTAAAAATAAGAAGAGTTCTAGGGTTGATGGTTTAGCATTGAAAATTTTTCAGGGGCTGCCAGATACGGTTCTTCAGATCTTAGTATTTGCAATAAATTACTCTTGGGAATCAGGAGTTTTCCCTGATTGCCTAAAGCGGGCAAAGGTTGTACCTCTTCATAAAGGTGGTGACTTAGAGGATCCATCTAATTTTAGGCCAATTTCAATATTATCCACTCTCTCTAAAATTATTGAGAAATTGGTAAAAAAAACGAATGTCCTCTTTCTTGGATAGGCACAGGGTGTTATGCTGTCAACAATTTGGGTTTCAACCAAACTGCAACACAAATGATGCTATCTTTGGATTTTTGGAGGGCCTATATTTGGGTATTAATAATGGGGAGGCTGCTGCAACGGCTTTCTGTGATCTTTCGAAAGCATTTGATTGTGTAAATCATGGAATTCTGCTGCAGAAGCTATCTCATTATGGGTTTAGCGGAGTAGCCTTGGCATGGCTGAAGTCTTATCTATCAAATCGGAAACAAAAAGTTAGCATTAATTCCACCGAAACTGATGTCTTAGTGAATTCCTGGGATGTCTCTCCGGGCTCTGTCCTGGGGCCCTTACTGTTTTTGATTTTCATAAATACGTTGTTTGCAGATGACACCACAATCTTGTGGCACTGCAAAGATCATCACAGCTTGAAGGACACATTTTTATCGGATCTCATGAAGATGCCTTCTTGGTGCAATGCTAATCTTCTTGTACTTAACTTTGCCAAAACCAAAATTGTGTTTTTTAGATCAGAATATTTCTCTCAACAATATTTCTATTGCGAATAGACCCGAATCAAAGTTTCTAGGTTTAACTGTTGACGGCAAGCTGAGTTTTGAGGGACATGTTGTTGTACTTGGCAAAAAGACTTGTTCTGGTTGCTATGCAATCAGAGTTACTGCTGGTGAGCTGGGAAAATCCATGGATAAAAAATGTTTATTATGACCTTGTGGAATCTAGGATGAGATATGGAATTTGCTTCTGGGGATCATGCAGCCAGTATCTGTTTAATTCAATATTTTTAATTCAAAAACGTGCTATTAGATATTTATGTGGTGCTAGTAGTAGAGATTCTTGTCGACCTCTATTTAAAGAGGAAAGAATTTTAATTGTGTGTTGTGTGTTTATTGTAGAAATAGCATCACTTATTCACAAAAATCGTGAAAAACTGAACACTAGCAATATTGCCCATACAACAAGGCAAATACACAATTTACCTCTTCCCATTCCCCACTCATCTTTAATAAAGAGATCTGTAATCTATGAAAGTATAAAGGTATATAACCACATTCCAAATAGTTTAAAGCACTTTCATTTAAAACGTTTTAAAAGAGAAGTTCAGGCATTGCTGGTTGGTAAGGTTTACTATACACTTTACGAATTTTACAGTGATGCATATTAATTCTTCAATCCAACAATAAAATTGTTCTTTACTGACGAGAATCTATGTACTATTTACGTATGTATAAATATTTGTTTGTTTGTTAAGAAAATAGTTTATCCCCGATTTTCTTTTTTTGTTTTTCTTTTGTGTTTTGTTTTTCTTTTCACCCTCTTAGAGTTGTAAATTTTTACATTATATAAATATGTTTTTACTTAGTTTAAGACTTCAGTAATTGTTTATTGGTAGGATTGATAACCTTTGTGTAGGCATCTCTTTTTGGAATTGACTACTTACTTATTTAATGTTTCCCATTGGTTATTATTATATATTTTGCTTTACCGACGAGATTTATATCTTTTGATAATAAAGCTTTTTTTTGACTTTGACTTTGACTTTATATCTACTGCCAAGAAACACACTCCCAGAGGTTATCGCAAAGAGTATAGTTCAGGGTAGTCAAACGAAAGTGAGAGACTGAACGAGGAACTTCTGGAGAACGGTGATATCGAAATAGCTGACGAACTTCTTAATTCCCTTGATGCATCCCGAAGGCAGAAATGGATTGAAACTGTCGAAAGTCTGGATTTTAAACGCTCAAGCAGAGAGGCATGGCGTTTCCTGAAAAAGCTTGGTAATCCGCCCAGCGCCTGCAGTAACACCTAACCAGGTCGCTGACCATATATTGTCACTACTTCTAGATCCCGACGAAATAAGAAGCATGCCTCTTTTAGTGTGTGTGTCACTGCTATAAAAAAAATGAAAAAGGAATACGAGAGAAAACCATCTGATCTTCCAATTTACTGGTTGGTTACCAACATTTCATTAAGAAATATTGACTTTTAAACAGCCTTTTTCCATATACCGCATCGTAACTTACTGCACTGTCATTTTCTCTTGTCTTGGTCTGGTAACTAGCTACCTAATGATTATCACATACTTATCTCCTTTCTGGTGGAGAGGCTAGCGCAACAGTTTTATGTGACTTGTCTAAGACTTTTCACATTGTTATTTATACCATACTATCCTAGTGTATGATTTTTTTTAAATTAATATTGACCTAGTTTTTGTCGACTTTTTAGCATTCACAACTTCAGATATTTTACTATAGATTGCCGGAAAATCTATTATAGCTGCCGATTTTGCCAACTGAAGTATGGATTATGTTATGTAAATCCAAAAATGTTTTTCTAAATTAAAATAAAATTGCCCCGTATGACCTGATAGTGGCTTGAGATCTCAACCTTGCTGCAAAATCATCGATTTCGCATTAGGGCGGCTTAAAGACTGCATTTTCCCGAGGCGCTCTGGGAAAAATCAAGTTTACTCATATGGGATATATGCATTAAACTATTTTGTAGATACGGTCGATAGCATATTCTTCTCTAAAAACTGTTTACACTGGGTTTAATTAAACTTCTAGCTTTATATAACCTCAGTTGCATCGCTCCCTAAAATAGGCGCTGTTAATAAGCGCTTCATCAAAATTTCATTTTTTAAAACAAATTAAATTAATTAAATATATGCATTAAGCTGATCTATAATTTACAATGTTGTCGTGTATTGCAAACATAAATGGGAAGGCTACTAATCAAAGAAACTATTAATTTGTTCTGTTATTTTAAATTTACACATCCTCGCTAGTTGATCCCTCTTTTTGAGTCATAGTATAAACATTAGTAGTAATGCAGGGGTGCTTCTGTGACACTCGATGGCATGTGTCCATCCAGGTCTCCCTGCGTCTCCAGGTCTTTAACGATGACCTTCGAAGGCAAGCCCCTGGTAAAGCCGAAGAAGTAGATGACATACACTCATCATCATTTCAAAGAAGTGTAATCATCATTATAATAAATTTGGCAACCTCGCCTAGGAGGATGACATAATTTTTTCGGAACGTCCTTCTAGGCAAGTTACGAAGAAGTGGATGACTTCATAATAATTATAATTTCTAGAAAATGACATGCTCCTGTAAACTAAACTCACTTAGATGGATGACGGCAAACAATTAATATTCAAGATCGCTAATAATATAAGTATTCTATTGCTTTAAAAAAACAAGCATCTAATTAATATTCAATATTCTTTTACACCTACATTTTAATATGAATGCATTTTATCGTAACTAAGATGACCTTCAACTTTATTACGTATTATTTTTATAGTTTATTCTAAATTAACACCGGTCTCAAAAATTTAGGGGAGGGTGGTCCACCCTAGCCTAAATTAAATAGATCTTAGTCTAAAGTTGGCTCAGCCTAAATTTGATATGCAAATTTAAGCATCTAAGCGAATTTCACCAACAGGATGATGTAATTTCTTAGAAATTATAATTATTATGATGTGATGCACTTCTTCGCAGTTTTTTTGACAAGAAGAACCCCCCGAAACAATTATGTCATCCTCTTAGGCGAGGTTGCCAAATTTAAAATAATGATGATGACACTTCTTCGAAATGATGATGAGTGTGATTCATCTACTCCAAATCCTTAATATTGGACAAGGACCCCCGAAAAAATTAGGGCATTCCCTTCGGGGACTAAGAAGACACGTGAGGATGACACTTCTTCGCGAAGGTGAGTACGTCATCTACTGCTTGGGATTTACCAAAGGCTTGTCTTCGGAGGTCATTGCTGAAGACCTGGTGACGTAGGGAGAGCTGAATGAACATATGCCATCGAGTGTCACAGAAGCACCCCTGCATTACTACTAACATCGACTGAATAGTCACAGTAACATCCTAATAATCCAAATCAAGGCACATAGAGATCAATGATGGTGAAAACAACTGCGAGATTTAGATTGCGAAAATCAAACAGCTTGGCAGATGTAGAGAGCACTCTGCAATGCCAAAACATCGATCCCCCTTATACGCGGGGCAGATGGGTTAGTCTATTCGGATGAAGACAAAGCTGAGGCATTTGCTGAAACAATGCAAAGCCTAGGTAAACTAAATGAACAGCCGGACGAAGATGAAGAACTGCATGCCGACGACGGAAAGACTCAGGCGCTTCGACCAAACACACATTCTCCCAAGATGTAGTGTGCCAATTTCACCAGATGAGGTTGCCAACATCATAAAGAGATTGAAGGTCAGAAAGAACTAGGCGTTGACAAAATCAGCTACCTAAAAAAGGAATCATTGCCACAGCGAACATCATCAACGCAATGATGAGACTTGGCCACTTTCCTGATAAATGAAAGGGTAATACCTAAATTAACGAAGGATGAGACCTATCCACAAAATTACAGACTCATCAGCCTCCTCGGGAAGGTGACTGAGAGAGTGATCCTTAGAAGACTCAATAATGAATATAATGAAGTCGGTGAGTATTTAATCATCATCTATACAGAACTCTGCAATAGCGCACAAATTAAATAATTAAATTTTGCGCTCGTATCCATGCCAGCTTAGACGCAAGTGTACCTTAAAAACATATTTTGCAACTTTTATACATGAAAGCCCTATCAACGCCAGGGATATTTGGCTTGCCCTTTTGATATTACTTCTTTAAAAACTTATCAGTTGAAACCTAGCTATTGTCTTTATCATGGTGAGCTTGGTATTCGGTCCCATTAGCATAGCCATTGCTCTCTTAGTCCTGTCTCTTGCAGGTTAAACCACGGTCCAGATGCATTCCAAGGCATTTGGCCTCCATGTTCCAAGGTGCGTCGATGATATTTATACGTATGTGTGGTCCAGCAGCCATCATTTTCCTTCGGAGGAGTATGGCCTGCATTTTGCGCTTATTGACCTTCCAGTTGATCATCCAATTGAAAAGCTCATCTGTTGCCTCCTGGGGCACAGTGCTTATCCTCCTCGTATAACTATGAGCAAACTATTGTATCATTGAATCATCAGCATACAATTATATTTGCGCGTCATCAAAAGATGGTACGTAGTAAGTAAATATCAAGTACAGGAATGTTTCAAGGGCTGAGCCCTGTGGTACTCCTGCTTCAGGCGTCGTACGTCTAGATGTTTTGCCCTTGATTTTTACGTGGAATCTTCTGGCTGGCAATTAGTTATAGTATAGCTTTTGATGCCATAGTCTATCAAAGGCTCTTTCTACATCCAGAAAGATTGCTTTGTTGTTGTTGAAGCCGCTTGTTATATTGTCAACTAGTTTTAGAAACACCAAAAATTCTGATCAAATTTGATGTTTTAAAACTTTTTCCATTGTGCGATTTCAGTGTTTTTTTTTCTCAAACATAGACAAATGTTTCGGTTTTAATTAATTTTATTAAATTTTCACAGAAAATAGTTGCTTTATGCGGACGATCATTGTGTAAAAACAACATGTTCTTCCAGAATTTCATTTTTACATTTTTGAGCAGTTAAGTTTCAATAATTCAATAAAACCATATTCTGTTCGAGCGTCCAATGAAATGCCATCCTACACGGTAATGGACTCACTACCAAAGCTGATCTTTTCGCTAAACTAGCATTGCGCGAATCTATCCCCTTGTCGCCTCCATATTTCTTCTTATCCGTCTGGATTCGTCTGAAAACAGAACTTGGCTCCAGTCTTACAAGTTCCAGTTAATGTGTTGTCGAGAAAAAAGAAGGCCCTCTATGTAACTCAGGTCCAGTTGGTCGGTCTTCTGCCTGTAAATTGGGTTTTTAAGTCCGATCAACTCATTGCTTATCTCTACTGCAATAGTATGTCGATCTCTTAAATCTCTCATAAGTCGATCACCAACGGCAGAAGTACAACGATTTCTTCCATATCCAGGTCTCCTGCCATAACTTTCAGTTTCACGAAACCATGCTACGTACTGCCCTATCCACGCCAAGTTTTGAAACACATATCATAGAAAATAACCAACATCATGAAAAGCATCTCCTCTAGCTGAATCCTCGAACAAAGTTATTATAAAATCCAAAATGAATTCGAAATTTGCTCACTAAACGTTGCAACACGATTTTCATATTAATTAATGGGAACCTACCACCGGAGGTCGTGGTGTATGAAATATTCCGGCCCCTGGTGTGGAGTTCGTGAGCGCCACCAGTTCTGTCAGCCAAACTGGAAAAGCTCCGCTGGTGTTATGCACGTTCTACTAAGCAAGAAAACACAACCTTAATTTACGGTTTATTGGCTTCTTGTTTTTTTTTTTAAATAATAACAATCTTACCATGACCACAATAAAACACGATTAAGTAATTAAGGATACAATATCAATTGGCAAAAAATGAAAAAATTAATAAAATAATAAAAGCTACGGTCAACAATGATAAGATTATAAAAATAATATGAACGATACCACTTTAGATTTGAAGGTCTGCTACTGAAAAGGCTGCAAGCTCAGCAATAAAGGTGAAAGTCACCTGCTCGAGAGTGAGAGTCCTCCGCCCAAAAGGTGAAAGTGAGCCCGAAGGTGAAACCCTGTAGTGGGACCAGGTCGTGAAAACTCGGTCGTGAAAACCCTCTATTGAGTTGGAGGGTTGCCTCAACTGCGTCGATTTTAGAAGGTAAGTTCGGAAGGCCTCTAGAAATAATGGAAAATAACCTAAGCGTCATGGCAACCATGTGCCAGCAGGCAGTAAAAGAACAGATTCCAGAAAAATCTTACCTTGTGCAGTATTAATATCCCGATAAATCGATTGTGTTAAACACAAATTAGGTACTCAACCCAAGATCCCCAGAAGGGTAGTATAGAAAGGGTTGAGCCACCCACTATACTTCAGCAGAGTCTTCTTTCTTCCTACCTCTCCAGTAGAAATTTCTAGAAGAACGATATCCTCGGTTTTAATCAATTTGCAATTGCAGCTTCCAAGGAATTTAGAGGAGAAAAAATTCAGAAAAATCGGTACTACTCTATCGAAACGAAGAAATAGTCGATATGAGGGATACTTCTAAGATAATAGACGAGAACTAAGCTTCGTAAAACGACTGCGGAAGCAACAACTAATGAGTTAAAATTAAAATTTTCAATAAACAATAGGAAATATTCCTAAATTAATAATAAACCTTTAAAAAACCAAATCGACAGCAAGAATTATAGAAAAATAGCCCATTACTAATATCGAATATTACAAAACTTACATTATGCCACTTGAAAAGATAGATATAAAGTAGAAATCCCAAATCTCAAAGTCCACAACTGTTGGTAAGAAGGTGGAACTACAAAATAACTAAAACTAAAACATAAGAAAGGAAAACGAACATTCATGACGGTTGGGAGAAAATTAAAGAAAAATTAGAGAAAACCACGGGGAAATATGTGAGGAATACGCCCTAAATCCCTAGAATACTAGGAAAAGAAACAACAATGAGCAAGATATGCACAAATCAGCAAGTCTTAGAAGAAAATAAACAACAGGTACTAGTTTTTTTACTATTGAAGAGAAAGAAAAATGTAATAACTAAAATTTATTCGCGAATTACAGTTAAATAATAAAGCAGCAGCAGTACTCAAAGCAAATCAATGATCTCAACAAGTTAAAGCCATTGCAAGTGAAATGTCCGCTCTAACGAGGATCAAAGGTAGGTTATTAACTCAGTTCTTAAACACTGAACTGTAAGTAAACATAATTATTGTAATATAAATAAGCAAAGTGAAACTAATAACATAATATCTTATTTTAGGTGTTTGATAGAACCTAAGCGAGCCAATAGATGATCCACTCTAAAATATTACAGTCACAAAGTGCTGGAGGACAACATACGAAAAATATGATCAGAATAGCCACTTGTGGCCACAACAGTATTATAAAAGCTAATACTTATTATGTATTAATAATCGTATGTATAATAATTAATTAATTTTAATAAATGCTGCAACTGAAAGTCCACTGAACTTACTGACTACAAAGCAAATAAATGAATTTATAAATAATTAATGAAAGGGGTTAATACTCAATAATTTATACCACAGAATATAGAATCTTATGTTGCTAAATACAGCATATAAAATAAAATTTATAATCTTTTATGGTGGTAAAATCAGACTGTTACAACGTTTTGAATGCACAAATTGTCAGATAACATTGTTTAAATCAAACGATGATACAAAAAGTCAAGATATGATCCGAGTACATCCAGTGGATGTACTCGGATATGATATTCAGAGGTAGCTAAATGACAAACCGTTTCTATGGTTGTTTGCTCACCAAATGACGTAGACACATCTGGGGGGTAATTCTTGAGTCATTGAAGCATCTAGCATGTAGAAAGAGAGCATATAATAGAGATGTATTGTAATCTTCATATACAATGCAAATCGATAAGTGAGAGCTACAGGCAACCACAAGAAGAAACTAAATATTACATGCTTAAGCCATGATTTTGAAGTACATTTCAAGACATTTTCCTGACAGATAAAATTATTATTATTTGAAGATCTGTAACTGAAAAAATGTGAAATATTTCAGCATTTTTATACGCTGATAATTCAGAAAGTTAATTTCTACTACCCCATAAAATCTTTAAAATAATTATCGTGTCGCATAAATCTCATAAATTGCACCAAAATAATTAATTTGCAACTCGGAAATAATCTGCTTAGAATGATAAATTACCTAAAATCGAAATGAATGTACGGGATTGCCATTAAAAGGGTTGAGTTAGGACTCGCAACAGGTTCATTAGGGACGCGTCTAATTTTAGAAAATATATTATACAGAATACGTGAACCCTGAAAATATGCTTATAATCATATTTGCTGCCGTACCAGCATGATAACACACGTAGAATACAGAAACACTGACCAAAATACAGAAGTAAAAAAGAATGACAAAAAATCACGGAAAGAAATATAGCAAAAGTGAAATCAAGCATGTTTACTTGAATATACCCGGGTATGACCTTTGCTCCCCATTTCGACATAGCTCTGGATTAGCTGTTTTTATACGAGCCGATTTATGTTGTCAACGAGAAGAAATATACGACCCCAAGGCCATCGATGTCATGTGGTTCAAATTAAGCACAGATCGACCAACCAAATTCACTTGTTGCTTGTATAGACCTCATAACGAACACCAATATAAACGGCTTTTTCCAGTCTTGGCAATAAAATTGACGGCAGAAATTGCCATAGTAGGAGACCTAAACGTACACAACATTGTCTGGTTGAAACACTCCAATAAAAACGACGATGATGGAAGACGGAGACTTTTGCAACACGTCAGCTGTTTGACGAACCTACCAGGATCCATGAGCGTCAAAATGACTTTGCTAGCCTCCTGGACCTATTTTTAACAACTAATCCTGACATCTACATCGTAACTCTCCAACCTCTGTTGCGCTCATCAGATCACAATCTTATCTCCGCAACCTGTGAACTCGCTATCAAAATACAGGAGCCGCAGATACCCCGAAAGGTATGACACTACAAACCTGCAATGTGGCGTGATATTTCTTTTCCTTGGAAAGAAGTCTGCTTTAGGAATCAAAACACATCTGAATCTGCTGATGAGATAACTCAAGTTTTCCTAGATGGGATGGAAGCTTTCATCCCCCCTCCCATGAAACGTATTTCAAAAAATAAACCATGGCTTGGGAAAAACTGCTTAAGAGCGGCCAATGCAAAAAATGCCGCCTACCACAAATAGCGCCGAGATCCTACAGCCGAAGATCGAAATATATTCATCACGACCAGAAACCAGTGTAAGCGGACCATTGACGAGATCAAGAAGGAATATAACGAGTAGATCAAGAACAAGCTTCTCAACTGTCCTACGGATCAAGATCCTTATGGTCAGTTGCCAAAGCTGTCAATCAGGGTTTCTTAAAGACGTCAATCCCACCACTGACCAAAAATAATGGCTCAATAGCGGAAATGGTCAAAGAAAAACGTGAATATTCTTACCGAAATGTTTGCATAAAATTCTACCTTAGATCCTCAAAAGAAAAGTTGCTCCACTATCCCGAAAGTGAATTCCTCAATGCCAGGTCTGGTATTTCGCCAACGCGAAGTGAAACAAATACTCAAAAGCCTAGATCTAACAAGGCCACAGGACCGGATGGTATTACATCAATAGTGCTTAAGAAATGTACTGCTGAACTAACAGCTGCACTATGGAGGCTTTTCTCCCTACTATACAAAACTGCATGCTTTCATTCTAGTTGGACATTCGCTCAAGTGCCACCAATCCAGAAGAAAAGTAAAACACGATTTCAAATAACTACCGTCCAATTGCCTTAGTTAAGATCATGTCCAAAGTTATGGATTAATTGATCAATGAGCAGCTCTTAAAATATCTCGGATCGCCAGGCATCACAAGCGATCGCCAGTATGACTTCCGCAAGCACAGATCAACGGAAGATCTCTTGACTTACGTGACCTACCTGTCGACCAAAGCCATTGAGAGCTACGGTGAATCTCGTGCAGTAGCTCTCGACATATCCAAAGCATTTGGTATGGCATGACAGACTACCACCAGCACTGCTTGTATGGCTTTCCAAATTTTTAAGAGATCCAAGCATCTGAGTTGGTATTGATGAACATCTTTCGGAGGAATTTAAAATCAATGTTGGAGTTCCTCACACTATTCCTGCTCTATATCAACGATGTCCTGGACTGGACAAACAATTATTTTTACAACTTTGCAAACTACAGTACTCTTATATCCTCATTCATGTCACGGACTTCAATGACCGCTGCTCGTTCCCAACGCGAGCAAGAAAATCAGATTGCTGCCATCAATGAGGATATGAACGCCATCGTGGAATGGGGTGAGGAAAACAATAGTCCAGTTTACCGCAGGAAAGACTCAAGCAGCTATCTTCTCAAAAAAGCAAACACCGCAGGCTATGACTTATCAATGACAGGACAAACACTGACTAAGCTTGCTGGGATCAACGTAGAAAACAACATGTCTTGAAGTAATCACGTCACCAAATCGCCAAAGCAGCAGCACAAAAGCTAGGAGCACTCTATAGAGCAAAAAGTTGTATACACTTCATCAGCTGTTACTGCTCTATAAGGCCCAGGTAAGACCATCTCTGGAATACTGTTTCCATGTGTGAAGCTCGGCACCCAAACACTTGCTCAAGATATTGGTCTTCATACAGAGGAGAGCAGTCCGTCTTGGGGATGACCCAGAGTTGACTAAAGATCTTGTTAGCCTGAAGCATCGTTGGTGATGTATAAGGTAGATCTGATTGAGGCCTTTGAGAAGAAACTTCAGATTGACTCCGTCTATACTAACTTCTCTAAGGCTTTTGACAGGGTGAATTTTGAGTTGTTATTGACAAAACTACGGGCTATGGTGTTTGATCCATCACTCATTGCATGGTTGAAGAGTTTTCTTGAGGGTATGTTGCAGAGGGTTATAATTAAACATTAGGGTGTGTCGGGAGTGCCACTGAGCTCACACTGTGCCCCTTTACTATTCAATCTCAATATAGCAAGTATGATCCAACATTCAACAGTCTATGTTTGCAGATGATCTCAAGATGTACAGGGCGATTGAGCAGTGGGAGGACTTAGTGAGGTTCCAGAGTGATTCGAAATTGGTCACAGACCAATAACCTGACGTTGAACGTCAAGAAGTGTTGTTATATAAGCTTTTTCAGAGGCTATAAAAACTTCAATCCCGAATATAAAATCAATAACGAGATGTGTGGAGGTTGTCAGGGACCTTGGAGTATGGTTTGATAGAAAGCTATGGTTTGTAGAGCATGTGTCTAAGATTTGCTTGAGAGGTTTGAACATTTTGGGGTTTGTGATGAGAAACTGTAGTAAACTTTCTGCGAATACAGTTAAGATTATTCATGTCTCACTTCTAAGATCCAACCTCGAATATTCTACAATTATGTGGTCACCTGAGTATCGGACATATATTGACTCATTGGAAGGGGTGCAGAATAAGTTCCTGCGACATGCTACATTTAAAATTGGGCGTGAAGTTTGATGACTACCACAGATCTGAGATGCTCCTCAGATTGAATTTGGAGACCCTCGAGAGGAGGCGTCTGAAGTTTTATTTGTTTTCTCTATAATTTGCTTAATGGGCTAAATGATTGCCTCCGTGTCCTCTCCAAGGTGAGTCTGAATGTTCCAAATCGTCATTTAAGTTACTAATTATAGTCGCCACTCTCTTGTTGACAGCACGCTTCGATTGCTTCATAAACTAGATGTAGACGTTTTTGGTGGCACCCTATCTGGCTTTATAGACAGAGCCAATGTATAAACTGGCAGTAGGTATTGTGAGACGGTTAGACTCACATTATCTGGCCTTGAATATGTATTGAATTATTGTCATCTTGTAGATATTATATTTGTATTGTTTGTAAAAAATGGAGGTAACCCGTGAATTTAATAAATAAATCAATACATAAAAATAAAATGCCTGAGTGTGGATAGGTGTATACGGTTTTTAGGAAATAATCAATATAAACTGAATTAATTTGTTTCAGTGAGACGCTTGACAGCATCACCATAATAAAATTTAATTTTAGTTTTTTCCCGGAACAATATGATCTTTTTACGTATATTGTTCAGGAACAATAGGTTTGGAAGTTGGATTTTAAAGAATTCCACTCACAAATAGTTAGCTAGCTCTTTCCATAACATAAGGTCGACTGGGGTAAGGGCATTTTTAGAATTAGTGCATTTTCTATTAATTTAAGGGGCAAGTGTGCCATTTTACAAATAGCAGGGATTTTTATATGAATATAAATGTTGGCAACTATGCATCAGATTTCATCGTCGCAAGCGCACGCGTCCAGTTCATTGTGTGCCTTGATGAGTGTTTTTAAAGCTCTATTTTGAATGTAATGTAATAGTACCAAAGAAGTTAGGCCAGAAGGGTAAGTGGTTGAATAACATGTAATGTTTTAATAATATTACATTCCTCGTTTCTAAGGTATTTTCCTTAAGGTATTTTTGAGTAAAAATTGGAATATGCACTTGCCCCGTTAATTATGGCGGTGGGCTAAGTGCAGCTTCCATAGGCGGGGTATGTGCATTTATAAAATGCACTTGCTTAATAATTCATTATCAAGAAATGTTTTGCAATTACTTACTTACCACTGTTATTTGTTTCAGAAAAAACACATTGAAATGGTTCATAATTGTGTTAGGAAATCCAAAGGGGTTTACAATATTCAAAGGATGAGCTACAATTTGCTGTGGCTGCTGTTAAAGCTGGCAGAATGACATGCCGGATTCTGGAACCTACTGAGATAACCCACCTCTTTAAAATACTATTTCATTAGTCCTGATACATTCATATTTGAGACACCCTATATATGTATATATTTTGAGACACCCTTTATACATGTAAAAGATAAATCAAGTCATAAATTGAAGTCGAATTTTTGCGAGGTTTTTTGGAGGAGATCCGAAAGGTATTGCTCGAGGGCGGAAAATAGAGAGTCAGAAGCCAGCGGGGTGTACGGTTTATTTTTGTGAATTGTTTTGCTTCTGTGTTGCAATATTATGTCATTACAAGTCGGTAAAATGAAACTTATAATATTGTTATTATCATAATTTGTACCATTATATATTTTATACTCATTGATAATTAATATTTGATGGCCTAACATGTGTATAGTATACCTTTTCATATTGTTATTAACATAATTTGCATAAACACTTCTCCTATTTTCTTTGATAATTCATATTCGATGGCATAACGTGTGTATATATTTTGATATTGTTATTAACATAATGTGCATAAATATTTCTTCTATTTTCATGGATACTTCATATTTGATGGAATAACATATGTATATATTTTCATATTGTTATTGTTACGGCTAGCCTAACAACCATCCGAACGTTTTTGTGCTACCCTATAGAACTAGCCGCCGCCGTGCCCCTCGCTTCTCTGTCTGTATGAATCATCGCCCGGCCGGCCGCGAAGTTTCGGGATCGCTGGAATTGTCTCGATGGCCTCGTCGAGATCATACAGAGTGGCCTCGGAATACTTCCCGAATATTCGTGATAGATTTAAGATTATATATAAGCAGACCTAAGGCGAATGTTAGTCAGTCGGTTAGTCAGTTCAGTTCAGTTAATCATTGAGTGTTGAATAGATATTAGTGGTAAAGTTACAAGAGTAGTATAGAGTGTTAAATTGTATACAGTGGTAGTAGTAGAGAGTATTAGTTGAAAATAGCAAAGTTGTATTTCTGTTAAGAACCCACGGGAAAAACGTAACATTTGGTATCAGAGGTCGGATTGTGAAGGGACCGGACTTGCGAAGTATTTTTCGAGAAGAGGTACAAGTACGTCAACGAGACCGTTTGGTTGGTGGATTCTGGTAAAATTTTATAACATTCTATGGTCAATACAAGGCAACAAATGGAGCAAATAAATAAAATGTTGGCCGATTTTATGGATAATTTAAATGCTGAGAGGCGAACGGATCGGGAAGAGGAAGAACGTAAAAAGCAGATAGAACAGGACCGGCTTCAGAAAAATTTTCAAGATCAAGAAGACAAAAGGCAAGCAGAACAGGACCGGCTTCAGAAAATTTTACAAGACCAGGAAGACAAAAGGCAAAAAGAACAGGACGACCGGCTTCAGAAAATTTTGCAAGATCAAGAAGACAAAAGGCAAGCTGAACGGGAGGACGATGAACGTAGAAGGCAAGCCAAACAGGACCGTCTCCAGAAAATTTTAAAAGACCAGGAAGACAAAAGGCAAGCTGAACGGGAGGAGGATGAACGTAGAAGGCAAGCTGAACTGGACCGGCTTTAGAAAATTTTACAAGACCAAGAAGATAAAAGGCAAGCAGAACAGGACCAGCTTCAAAAATGGATGCTGGATGTAATTGTAGGCGAGCAAGGAAAATTACAGAAGATATTAGACGGGCAAAATGAGAAATTTGTAAAAGAAGTAGGTAATATACAAAAAGAAGTTGGAAATGTACAAAAAGAAGTTGGACATGTACAAAAAGAAGTTGGGAGTGTACAAAAAGAAGTAGGAAACGTACAGCAAGAAATGAGGAATCTACAAGCAGAATTTATCAGACTAAAAAATCAAGGACACACCGAGAGGGTATTCGCCACAGGGCATAACATCAAACCTCCAACGTATGACGGTCAAACCTCCTGGACAATGTACAGAAGGCAATTTGAAGCCGCTGCTGTTGCCAACGGTTGGAATAACGAAGAAATGGCTACATCACTAGTGGTAGCGCTTCGTGGGTCTGCCCTGGAACTACTGCAGACCATTCCCATCAGCCAACAAGGGAAATATGACATACTTGCAGCTGCCCTGGAGAGACGACTTGGAGACCAACATAGAAGACAACTGTATCAGGCACAAGTTAAGTCCCGACATCAGAAGCCTGGTGAAAACCTGCAAGAATTTGAGGCAGACGTCAGACGTCTCGTTCAGTTGGCCTATCCGGGAGCAACAGAAGAATTTCAAGAGGAACTTGTTGCTGAATATTTCGGGACGGTGTCAGAGATCCAGAAACTCAGAAGATGTTACGTCTAGCCAAATTTGATAGCAGCCGTGAAGTTTTGGGTAGAGCTCTGGAAATCGAGGCGGCCTGTAACATCTCTAAGCCAAAAATCAGGGCCGTATCCATTCAGGAAGAAAAGCCGACAAACAGCTGTGAATTAAATGAGATGGGTGAAATTTTGAAGAAATTAACCGCAGTTCTTCAGGCAACGGGGAGATTCCGGGAGTCACTAGAAGTTAGGCCATACAACCGTAATCAGTGCTATAGATGTGGCAAGACTGGACACTTCAAAAGGGTCTGTCGAGTACAAAGATTCCAGGAGCCAATAGAAGATAGGCCACATAACCGAAATACATCAAATCAGTGTTATAGATGTGGAAAGACTGGACATTTCAGAAGGGACTGTCGAGTACGGATATTCCGGGAGCCAACAGAAGTTAGACCATGTAATCGAAAAGCTATAAATCAGTGCTATAGATGCGGCAGGACTGGACATTTCAAAAGAGACTGTCAAGTACAAAGATTCCGGGAGCCACTAGAAGATAGGCCACGTAACCGAAATGTTCCAAATCAGTGCTATATATGTGGCAACATTGGGCATTTTAAGAGAGACTGTCCAGTACAACTACGACCTACAGCTCCATCCAGAGACAACAGCAGTTCAAAGCCAAGTCAGGAAGAGTTGAAACAATATAACTTTGAGGCTAAGAACAGAAAAGGAAGATGGCATAGTAATACAGACGCTTTATCCAGAAGGTCATGTGAGGATAATTATAAACATCGCCAAAGAATTGACCGACGAGAAGGAATTACTCCCATTAGGCGAATCAAGTTTAAGGTTGATCAGCAGTGGACTACAGAGCAACTAAAGAAAGATCAGCTTGAGGATAATGAAATAGCACTGCTACTAAAAGCTAAGGAAGAACGTCAACCAAGACCAAGCTGGAGATATATTTCAACTAAGGGATCTACTTTTAAATCTCTGTGGGCTCAGTGGGACTCCCTGGTAGTTGAAAATGGACTCCTTAAACGAGCCTGGGAAAGCGCCGATGGCAAAGTAGTGAAGACGCAGTTAGTGGTACCAAGGAAGAGGGTATCGGAAGTTCTGGACGAAGTACATAATAGAAAATTTGGTGCTAATTAACGGAATGATTGACAAAATCCGCGACAAATTTTACTGGGTTAACTACTGCCAGGATGTGAAATCATGGTGCCAGCAGTGTTCAACCTGTGCCTCAAGTCAAGGACCTCAGACAAGATCCAGTGGGAAGATGAAACAGAATGATGTGGGACTACCGTTTGAACGTCTCGCCAGTGACCGAATGAAGGCTCGATACAATCTCTAAGATAACTCTAGGGGATTTCGGATGAACGATAAAGTTTGGTTATATAGTCCACAAAGGAAGAAAGGAAGATCTCCCAAGCTAACACCAGCATGGGAAGGAAAAGAATTAATGACGTTGTGTATAGAATTCAGCGTAGCCCTATAAGCAAACTGAAAGTTGTCCACCTAGACAGGTTGAAAGCATATCACGGACATGAAGTAGCTGATCGGGACGATCAGATTTAAGAGGGAGGCAATGTTACGGCTAGCCTAACAACCATCCGAATGTTTTTGTGCTACCCTATAGAACTAGCCGCCGTCGTGCCCCTCGCTTCTCTGTCTGTATGAATCATCGCCCGGCCGG
>MU186111.1:10469-46051 GCA_016904865.1 Pissodes strobi | reverse complement strand
TTCGTCGTTCCCTAAACCCAACAAAATCCAATTTGCTGCAAAAATTGGGTCAAAGGTTTAGTGATTTTAGCAAAATTTCTCATAAATTTCCTATAATACCCTAATAAACCAAGGAATGATTTAATATCGCGTTGTGTTTTAGGAATAGGAATTTTTTGAAAGGCTATTATTTTTTTGTTGTTCGGTTTAATTCCATCTGGTGTTACTATATGGCCAAGGAATTCGACTTCTCTACGTAAGAGTTCACATCTGTCGAACTGTATTTTAAATTTGCGTCACGCAGTGTTGAGAATACTAATCGCAAATTTTGGATATGTTCTTGCAAGCTAGTACTAAAAACTATTATATCATCCATAAAAACCATACATACTTTATTTTGCAGTTCTTTTAAAACTTCGTCCATAACACATTGAAAAGTTGACGGCGCGTTCTTCAAGCCAAACGGCATTCTTGGAAATTCGAAATGACCGTTATTTACATTAAAAGCTGCATTTTCAATTGAATTTTCGTCCATCTCAATTTGGTGAAACCCACTGGCCAAATCGAGGGTCGAAAATTATTGGGCTCTACCGAGCTTATGAAGGATATCGGTAATATTCGGTATAGGGTAACGATCATCTATGGTTTTTGGTTAATATTACGAAAATCGCATACTACTCTCCATTTTTGCTGACCGGATGCGTCCAATTTTTTTGGAACGATCCATATCGGCGATGACCATGGACTTGAAGAGGGTCGTATTATTCCCTTTTCGAGCATATCGTTAATTTGACTTTGAACTTAATTTTTATGACAATATGGGTAACGATAAGTTTTCGTATGGACAATGACTTCATCACTGGTCCTAATATTATGTTTAATTTTTGATGTGAAAGTTAACTTATCTCCTGGTTTAAAGAAGATGTCTGAAAATTGTCTGCATAGTTTTCGGATGGAAGATTTTTCTTCGAAATTTATATGATCTATGCGAAGAAGATTTTCTATGTCGCATTTATCATGATTTGATTGAAAATTTGGGTTATTTTGAAACATATGGCTTACATTTTCAAATGTAAATATTTCATAACAAGATGGTTCAAAAGAATCAACAGGTATGGGTTGCGTTAAAGTAACTGAAATAGTTCGTTCCGAATTATTTATGATTTCCAAAGGAGCAAATCCTTCTCTTGAACGGGACACTATTTGGGGAATAAAAAGATCATTTATTTTTCCTGGTCTTGTTAAAATATCTCCGCTGTATATACTAATGGGAATATTTTTTATTATTTTTTCGTATGGGCCTACAGAAAATGAAAATTTTACCTCAGTTGATTGGCTATACTTGAATGGTATTTCAATTCCTGGACCTACTAATTTTTTGTTAATTAAATCAATATTAAGGTTTAAATGCATTAAATCCGTGAGTCCTAGAACTCCATCAAAACAATCATGAAAGTCGAATAAAATGAAATTATTATTGTGCGTCGAGTGAAATTCCGAGAATTGTATTAATAAATTGATATATACAATGGGGAAAATATTGCTCGGCAATAGATGGTTTTAAAGTAGATCGCGAACTACCGGTATCAATTAATAGTTTAATTTTAGGATTATTTATTTCGACATAAGGCAAAGCATTATTTGAAGAAATATTAATTTCCATCATATCTGTTGTTCGTCCGGCGCTTTTTCCAGAAAACTTTGGGAATTACAGTCGGTATGCGTTTGATTATTTTTTTCGGCGTTTTGGCCAATAAAATCCGACATTTGATAATTTTCTAGGTCATTGTCAGGACCTACGGGCTCGTAATAAGTTTGGGATTCATCATAATAATTAGCAGAATAATTATTACAACTATCAGTATAGGATACGTCCTCTGTATTCTCATAATATTCATTAGTATGCAATTCCTCAAATGAAAATTTGGGGTTTTGATTTGGCTGTTGCCTAAAGAAATTCTGATTTGGGAAATTTCATCTATTTGTCATCATTGTGGGATTTCGTGAAACAGTAGACATAGGTGTAGGTTTTGGTAATTGGTTTAGTTAGTGGTATTTGGTTTGGTCTAAACACAATTTGTCGACGGCCAAATACTTCTTTATTCGTAGGATATCTACGGGGTGGAAGTTGGCGAGGTTGAATGTTTATAGGCTGATTAGGCCAATTTGGCCTTGTAGAAAAATTCGGGTTTTGTCCATATGTATTGTAATGCACAACCTAACTATCTTTTCTAAAAATCCTTATTTAGAGGGTTTAGGAAAGGCGAAAAGGAAAAAAGCACTTACAGATTCAAAACACGCGTTTGTCTGACTCTTCTTGTCCTTTCCCGATTCTTGCTGCTTGCTGCCTGGCTGTCCGTCTCTCGAAGTTCCTTCGTTGAACGTAGATTTTTTTGAGATAGCGCCAAAAGGTTGACACCCAAGCCACGATATTTTACCGATCGATTCGATTAAACCGTTGCCGCACTATCCTACCGACTGTGCCACTTATGTTCTTTGAAGAAGAAACCGATTTTTTAAAAACAATTATATTTCTAAATACGTCTTTACAGTACAAGCTTTAAGCAGAGAATAATTGCGTTAACAATGATTTGAAACGACTTGATACATAATAGCAAAGCAGATAAAGCAGTTTCTTGGAAGCTTCTGGTATCGTCAGCAACTTCTGTACACATAACTGGCACTTATGATTCCGCCCAGAGTTGTGCTAAAGAGAAACACCCGTCAGACACAAGCTGCTCATCAACATACGATTCAGTTGTGAACACCTAGGACGTCGCTGTTGCCGGACTCCTTGCTCTGGAGGACTACCTCGCACTGGAATGGAATTCCGAGTAACGTCTTTCCCGAAAACAACAATCTACAGCCTTTCAAGTTCAACGTCCGCACACGCACCGCTTGTTGAGTGGTTTAGGATTTTCCTTTTTTGTGTGTGCCGAACTTTAGAAAAGAGAATATAACAATGGCTTAATAAGAAATATGATACAGGGTCAACAGGATTTTTGATATTGTATTGGATGCTTTAACTAAAATTTGGGTTATGCGTCGGGTTGTGTTTGCCTGGGAATGAAGAGTGATGCATGCTTTAAAATTATGGTATTTATCCCTCAACGTTTTTGTGGATCTGCTTACAACTGTTAATATTTGCATGTCATTAGAAAAACTTTTCCATGCATTGTTTTTTCTCTTCACGTTACGGCGTCGATCTTTTTACATTCTAGTATCAGTTCATGATATTTCACAAACTGAAATTTGGGGCTTTTTTTGCTGACATTTTAATACCACACAAACCATAGGACAGGCGATTAAGTATTAATTATCTTAAAATATCAATAAACAAACAAATCAACACGCTTTACGAAAATACGATACTTTTTTAGGTTATTTTCATTACCTTCTTCGTCATGGCGATTCCTTCGGGTGATAAAGTCAATGAATAAAATAAGAAGAATCTACATGTTTAGCCTCAATTATGAAGTCGGCATTTAACGTATTTAGTATAATCTCAGATATTATTATTATCAGGTTTAAGTTGTATATAAATTCTAGTAATTAAAAGTAATTACAGATTACTACGTACTCAAGCAAGTTGATAAAAGAAGCACAATTCAGCAAAATTACATATTTTATAAAGATATATTTAACTTACTGTCAGGTTTGCTGGGGCTGTCAGTTGATCTATTCCAGTAATGACCGTTCTTATAGTATTTGGATTGACTTTGGCTGGGTCGACACCATTACCATCCAGTACTGTTACCGCAAAATGGTACTTCGTGCAGAACTCCAGGTCTTCTATAACTGCGCTTAAATTGGGCGTCGTCAGTTTTGGGTCTACAAAAAATAACTGCATTTATAAACCAAACTGCTCTAATAATCTAAACTTTAGCAACTAAACTAAAATAAACGTAATTATTATCCGATTAATATTAACTCCTGATCTGACGTCTTTTGGCTTTGGTTGTAAGGTTATTTAAAGTAAAAACAAAGAAATATCAATGCAAACAAATTGCACTTCCGGATAGATTTATAAATGCATTTTTTTGTCGACTGTGATACATGATTTTTAAAATAGACAGAAACGTTAAAAATTACAGTAAAATCAAATATTTTCAAATAGATCATACATTATTTCTGTGCACAGTTACATAAGACATATCGTGTACTGCACAGATCCTATCGAAGGGCTTGCTCGCTCAATTATTCAAAGAAATCTAAAATATTTGGTTTTAGTATGCCCGAACAAATTTTAAATTCCGACAACGAAAATGAAATGTCATAAATTTATGTTTTGTCGATTGTGATATATGATTCGAAAGTAGACGTAAACGTCATTAGCTGGAGGTGAGAGCGCATATATTTCGACATATTTCCACGTCACGTCAGTCGTGTTTTTTTGCAAAGCGATCGAGATGCGTAATTTAGAATGCATTAGGTGTGCTTCAAAAAATTTGATATATGGAGCTTATTTATTTCTTGTCGAGCGAATTCTTACAAATGGTTTATTTAATGGGAAAAATGGAAAAGTGATATTTTGGTCTAAATCGATTCGAGATTCGAGATATTATTGATAGCTGAATAAGATCCTGGACTTATTTTTGTGGCAGCTTTTCTTTCAGCTAATATTATTTATAAAGTATAACACTTCCAATAAGAGGCTTTCATGGAACCTCTACTTCACTATTATAATAAATAAAATTGTTAACTGTGGAGTGTCTCCTGCCAACTGAATATGTTTCAATAAGGTTTCACATACGCCTCGAAAACTCATTTTGATGTAATAGCAGTTCAATGCCCACCGTGTCGGAGGCTTTCTGTAGATCCACAAAGCCGGCCACAACACAATTTTGTTGATCTATTTTATTTCACATATATTCTAATAGATCTGAAACAGCTCCCAAGGTGTTGCTCTTCTTTTGATAGCCGTATTGTTACCTATCAAATTGTGAGTTATTTTCTATAAACCCAATCATATTTGGATTTCCCTTTCTACTAATTTAGAGACAGTACTTAATAGCGCCTATAATTGTTAAGATCTTCATAGCTTCCATTCATTTTTAAGTTGCAATATAAAATAAATCCGTCCCTTAAGGATCTGGCCAGCGCAACATGTGCTCCGACTGCTCGTCGGCGGCAGCGTGGCTGTGGGTCAATTATTTTGTTTTGACCAGCGCGCCATTAGTTTTAAATAACTAAATCCGCAGACCCAAACAAGAAGGTTCTCGGTCTTGAGAATCCTTAAGGGCGACTATCAAACGACTTTAAAATTCACTTGTTTGGTTGAGGTATCTCAGAACAAATAAAAGACTGTAGGTTTAAGTTTATTGGATGCCGTTAGGTTTTGAAGTGTTGTGTTTCTTTCAACAAACAAAATGATATAAATGTAAAAGAGCTTAATTGAAAACAATTAATAACCTGATATATGCTCACAAATATAGAACTAGATAATATCGGAAGAAACAATATGAAAGATCCAAATTTAATTTCAACAACTTAATGATAAAGGCAATATGCATAAGGTTAAATAAGTAACAAAATGAGAAAAACACTAATTAGTTGCCTAAAACAGTGCTAGGACAGGGCTAGTTGTTTTTCGGCGCGAAAATCTTGGAGAGCTGTGACGAGGTAGATCCTACGAGGTTAATTGTTTTCAAGGCACTGATTAAATTAATTTCTTCTTCTAGCTGGCGGCCTGGCGGCAAAACCAAATAAAGTGGGCATGGTGCAAATGCCGAATTCGTTTGAGATTGAAAGGGTAGAAAGTGTTTTCTTTCTTTATTTGACACATTATTACTTACACAATACTGACGGAGACAAGGATATAGTAAATTGAAGACGATTACAAACGACAATTAGCCTCATATAATGGGATCGACCATCCAGGTTTGGACTCAGGGGTAATGAAGAACTGACATATGCTGATTTAAATGCACAAATTTCTGTTTACCTGGGGTTGAATAAATATATTCGTTGATTAATTATGGCTCATTCGGACCTTCTTCCCCGGAGAGGTACAGACTACCAACTGGGACGAGGAACCAGAGCCAGAGATGGACTGGAACCTTGCCTGCAG
Organism: Pissodes strobi; assembly: GCA_016904865.1. Taxonomy (NCBI): domain Eukaryota; kingdom Metazoa; phylum Arthropoda; class Insecta; order Coleoptera; family Curculionidae; genus Pissodes; species Pissodes strobi. The sequence continues at coordinate 40,002 of MU186111.1, read as the reverse complement.
TGTGGTGAGTGAGGAATCCATAACTTGGACAGTAGGGGAGTTCAGTCCATATAAGGCAGGAGGGCCGGATGGAATTATACCCATGATGCTGCAGGCGGGCCTTGACACGTTACTCCCTTACTTAAAGAGAGTATTCGAGGCCAGCATAGCACTAGGGTACGTTCCACAAGCTTGGAGAGCAGCGGATGTCGTCTTCATCCCCACGGCAGGGAAGAGAACTTCATTTTTAATGAAGACAATGGAAAATAATGATTGACAGGTTTATCATGGAAGAGATCTTAACTGATTCTCCTCTACATGATAATCAGCACGCCTACAGAAGGGGGAAGTCGACTGAAACGGCTCTCCATTCTGTAGTTAGAAGGGCTGAAAAGGCAATAGAAAACAAAGAAATGGCGCTAGCGCTCTTCTTTGACGTAGAAGGAGCTTTCGATAAGGCTAAAACGAAAACTATCTGTCAAACCCTCCAGGCCAAGAGAACACCAGTTCATTTGGTCAAGTGGGTAAAAACGGCACTGGAAGACCGAAAGATCAGCGCCACGCTGGGAGAAGTTCGCGTCCAAGCCGGGGTAAGAGGGGGTTGCCCACAAGGTAGCTGCCTCTCGCCACATTTGTGGTGCCTGGTGATGGACAGCCTCCTGAGAAGGTTAAATCTTGAGGGATTCTACGCACAAGCATATGCTGACGACGGGCTAATAATGATCACGGGCAAGTTCGTGAGAACGGTCTGCGAGCGTTTGCAGGTGGCGTGTCGGATAGTTCAAGGTTGGTGTGAGGAGAATGGTCTCTCAGTAAACCCAGGGAAGACCGAACTCATTCTCTTCACAAGGAAACGAAATCTAACAGGTTTTATACATCCCATACTCTACCAGACGAGACTGAGCCTAAGTCAACAAGTCAAATATTTGCGAGTTATTTTAGACAGTAAATTGACGTGGAAGGCACACGTTGAACAGGTGATGAATAAGACAACCGCGATTATGTGGCAACTAAGGAGAACGGTAGGTAGGAAGTGGGGTTTAAAACCTTACATCCTCCAGTGGCTGTACACTGCTGTGATAAGACCGAGGATTTCCTACGGATCCGTGGTCTGGTGGCCAGCGGTGGCCAGAGCCACTAATGCCCATAAACTGGCCAGACTGCAAAGGCTTGTTTGGGTATTACCGGAGCATTGAGAACAACTCCCGGAGCAGCACTGAACATCATCCTGGGGCTGCTGGACCTCCCGATCTGGATTGAGAGAGAGGCAATGGCGGTTCACAAAAGGATGATCGACAGTGGCCTATGGCGAACGGACTACACAGGGAAAGGTCATACGACTATTGCCGCCAAAATGAGTAAGGATCTACCCATCATTGCGACCAAAGGCAATATTCCAGATGGCAGATTAAGACTGAGAAGGAATTTCCAAGTGGAATTTCCATCAAGGGAAGAGTGCCTGTCAGGCCAGGTACGTACGCCGAGCGGCGTACACGCATGGTACACTGACGGCTCATGGATGGCTAATACACAGTCATCCGGAGCCGGTGTATACCTAGACAACGCTAAATCAGGAGAAAGCACTTCGCTGGGGAGATATGCCACTGTTTTCCAGGCGGAGGTGTTTGCTATTTTGGAAGTAGCAACCAAGGCGGAGGTAACAGAAGGTGTAGAGAGTATATATATTTACTCGGACAGTCAAGCCGCTCTCAGGGCGATCCAAAGACCCAGGGCAAGCTGTAAGCTAGTTCAGGAATGTAGAGACGCCCTAGACAGATTGGCTGTGCGCAAGGAAGTAAGACTCAGATGGGTTCCAGGGCACAGTGGCATCGAGGGCAACGAACGGGCCGATGAATTGGCAAGACAAGACTCAATGAGCCACCTCGTCGGTCCAGAACCTGGTCTGGGCTTAAGTAAAAGGCAAATCTCCCAGAAACTAAATAACTGGGCCTGGAACAAGACAAAGCACAATTGGAGAGGAAAAGAAGGATGCAGACAAGCCAAGGAAATGATTCTAAATCCTGACGAATCCAGAGCAAGGCGACTGCTAAAAAAAGAGCCGAGAGGACATCAGGAACTTGGTAGGTATTCTGACTGGGCATGGAAGCCTAAACAGACATCTGCACCTTATCGGCGTGAGGGACAGCCCACTCTGCCCGAACTGCGGGACAGGGGAGGAGTCCTCATACCACTATATAGGAATTTGTGATAGGTGGAGTCGCCTAAGGAGGAAGATACTGGGAGCACCAACACTTGCTCGGGAAGATCTAAATTATCTGGACTGGGAGGACGTCCTCACCTTTATCAAGGTGACGGGCCGTTTCAGTGCGGGCCGGGTGTTAGAATTAGCCAGGTAGGGGAGGGCGGATCGGGGATGATGAAAAGGGACTTATAGGCCTACTTACCGGGCTTCGGCCCCCCACCCTTACTACTACTACTACTACATGGCTCATTCGTACTACATTGATACAGGGTGTTATCACCAAACTATAAGGTGAAAAATGACAACAATAATATTATTCTTCTTCTTTCTATATAGTTCATTAATTACTCTGCATGATTTTTTGTGAGGACCACTAGCTTCCTTAAGCTTCCTTTCTGTATATTTTCTTTGTAATTGCTTCCACATATTATTTATTTACTTTATATTTCATCGTTTTAAATTATTTCTCTGTAAATGCATTTGGTATTCTTTTCCACCTGTTATACAGGTCATTCCTCTTTTTAATGCTCTTAGAAATTTCGGTGTGATCCATTCGATGCCAGATCTAATTTTAAGTGTATATTTATTATCACACTGGTTGTTAGAGCTCACAATAATCTCAGCCGTTTCTTGGAAAGAGTTTGTGTTATTCTTCTCAGATATTTTTTCTTTCACCATCTGTATCTATTTTTTTTTTCATCTTAACTAAAGTCTGCCTATTTTACCAATAGAGTGTATTAACAAAATCATGAACTAGCCTTGTGATCGTTCGAGTCCGTAATATTGGTCAGGACCGTATTTCGACCCACGTCGCTGCAATTAAGTGTATGTACATATTAGTCCGCCTAAAAAGGCTTTTCTTGATGATATAACAGTTTCATCAACCCATATCTTAGATGTAAAGTGTCCTTCATTAACTCACGTTTTTATACACATTTAAAATCAGCTCTTTCATCTCCACAGTCAAATATCTTTTACGCCCATTTCGGACTAAGTAAACACCAAACTTGATTTGCAGACTCTGTACAGGGTGTTCACCCATAATGCCCCCCCCCCCCCCCGCCTTTTACTTTGTTAATTTTCAAGCTACAAAAAAAATAAAAAACGAAATTGTAGGGTTTTTAATCTAGTTTTTGCACTCGTAAAGGAAAAAAACAAAAATTTGTACAGTATACAGGGTAGATCAAAAAGAAACATTTTTTTAAATCTAGTCCCCATTTTTTATTCGATTTTTCGATTCTACGTAAAATTCTAAGGATTTTTAATGTAACACACTATATGCCTATTCCTAATACTTTAAGCGTTATTGAAAGTTGAAGTCGCTATTTTGTTTGTTCTTTTATTTTTTTATGGCAACAGCCACCTAAGAATATAACTTTTTGTTTAGCTTTTAAAGTCATTGAGGTGTAAATATTGAGTTTCCTCAATTCGACCTCATTGCTTCGAGTAGTGCTTTTGTATCTTTGTTTTAAAAATGATTAAAGAATTATTATTATAATTAAAAAATACCGACTTCAACTGTTAATAACTCCTAAAGTATTAGGAATAGCTATATAGTGTGTTACATTAAAAATCCTTAGAATTTTAGGTAGATTCGAAAAATCCAATAAAAAATGGAAGCTAGATTTAAAACAATGGTTCTTTTTGATTTACCCTGTATACTATAAATTTTTTTCTTTACGTATGCAAAAACTACATAAAAATCCCTAAAATTTTGTTTTTAATTTTTTTTTGTAGCTTAAAAATGATGAATGAATGAGTCCCTGGTAAATTTCACGATGACACGATCCACGCCTCCTGCGTTAGCCAATAAGAATCGTTCTATACACCTGCTAGCCGGTGAACACGTAGCGATCACGCATCGTTGTTTGTTTTGTTTTACTGTATTGTGGCTGCAGATGACCTTTAGTTTTATTCTTGTCAATTTTTCCTTTTTCCATTTTTCTACCTTTTTGTTAACATTTATTTACATAATTTTGTGATCAGAGATCATGTTGATCCAGTTCCATTTGGCACTGTATATGTTTATTTGCAATAACATGCTTGTCGTCGTTGGCCTTGTAGTATTTTCAAGTGTTAGCTTATTCTTAAGTACTGTAATATTGCGTTTTTTTACCATTTCGTCAATAGCATATTTTTTTGAAACGGTCTTTATGTAAACGTACAATTGCAAGTAATTATTTTTTTAACCTTGTTCTCCTTAAGTCTGTGTTTCTGAAATCCACTGCATAATTTTAATTTTTTTCCAGGCACTGGTAAAAATTTTCTCACATTTTCTGGAATGGTAACTAGCATTAGGTATTTATTACTATTACTGAATAAGGTGGTATTAGATCTAGCATTTGTTCAAAATAATCTTAAACATATTTGCGTGGTAGTCTCCTGTATGTTTTGACTAGAATACTAATAATCCACCTTCTACAAACCAATCAAGACGGTAGTACAGATGAGCTGTAAGTTAATCACAGGAAGGGAAGAGCAACGATGCTTTCGAATAACTAACTTACATCACTAGTTACATGGGAACAAATACGAATATAGCAGCAATTTCGAACTCACCCTGTAAGGTAAGGGATTTGTGTTCTGGAAGTAAGTTATAGTTAGGGACATATCAGTTTGGGGGCATTTAGTGCGAACCTAGAATGGCGGGCAACCATTGCCCGTACTTGTAATTTATATTTAAACGATTATGTTATGCAGAACATTTTATTAATTATAGAGACAGCATCATAATATCTGCATGCAGGTGTATATATTATATACACGCATTCTGTGATAAAATACAATTTCTATGCAGAATAGGTATAAATAGACACACTGCCAACTGCATTGTATTTGAATGGAATGCCTTGAATTTTATTTACCTGCTTTTGTCTTTTGTATATACAATTCAAAATTATTTCCAATATTTTACCTGGAAGTTAAAAGCTAGATCAAAGTCACTTCATTCTCTTAACGGGCATAGAGAAAAATAGACTTGAATATGTCAATAGGGCGAAGAAGTCGCGCGTCGCGTCGGCTAGCTTCCCTGACAGTGTGCCGCATTTTCGCAAGCAGACGACAATTATTATTGTTCCACTTTCATCTTGGAGCTCTGTCTTGCGTCAATTATTTACAACAGCCTCTCTTTTATCCCTGCAGAAACCAGAGAGACACTCTGAAAATGGGGTTGCAGCCGAGTCACTTGAATTATTTTTCTTTTCTACAAGATTTTGTTGTTTTAGTATGTATGGCAATGGTATTTTAAGGTTATTAATATATATTCTAACGATATAAATTGCTGTTAAATCTAGATGCCAATATACGTATCTAGCACCCAGAAGAACTGGCAATATGTGATTGTGCCTATTGCAGTCTGTATTTTTCTATTGGTTACGGTAAAAAAAAGAAGAGTATCAGCTACTGCTAATAGGCGTATTCTTTTTTTCAACGGTTGATTCACCGATTGCATTTGGCGTTCTTTTGTTGTTCGATGTGCTCTCGGTTGTGTCATAGCAGTTCAACAGCAAAGAAAGAGAAAAAAAGACAAGCACTTAATCTATACGAACATTACCGTCTGTTATTACTTATGGAATACCTCAACCAAACAAGTGTAATTAATGGTAGTTCCATTTTGGTCTCCCTTGAGGATTCTCAAGACCAAGGACTTTCTAGTTCAGGGCTGCGGGTTTAGTTTTTTCGAACTAGTAGTGATCCACAGTCCACTCCCATGCCGCCGATGAGCTGTCGGTACCCTTGTTGCGCAGGCCGCATCCTTAAGGGTAGGTAACATCTTACGTATTTTATATTGTTTACCTTTTTAAAGAAATTTCACGCGCAACAATACCTTCTCATTATTATTGTGATTTAGCCTTACGGCATTCGCACTACCTCTAAGCGGAACATTAACTTATCCCAGATATTCCGGATATTAAAAGAATTAAGCCCTGAGGGAACCCTATCCATGTTATCGAGTCCTTGGTGACATCTACGGATTCACTAAAAATTTTCGGACGATACGGGCTGTTGCGAGAAGTACTGCTTTCTGGGTTAATTTGAAGAGATGTTCGCTCAATCCGAGTTCCTTGATGTTTATTAACAGGTTCTTTGAAATGGGTCCTGTTAGTTGATGACACAATGATTTGCACCCTTCTTACTCTCTTCATTCCCCATTGTTGTCGGATTTTCTCCTGTAATGCACGATATTTGGCGATCTTTTCGGCATGCTTGACCTGCAAATTGTTGTTGTTGGGTATGGCGATGTCGTTCAGCGTGGCTTTGTAACGGAATATATGTTAATTATATGTTATCAATTATTAGTCTATTAATTCTACCTATTTATCAATGGTTTTCAATATTTAGTATATTGATAGGCAGTTCAATGTTTAGTATATTGATAGGCAATGCTTGAATGCTTCCTTAGTTTGACGCCGTGTTTCTTACAACGGTTGTCACGTGTTTTGAACTGGCCAATGAAAAAAGCCGTTAAATTTAAATGGGTAGAATATACAATTTTGAAAAATTTCGTCTCATCTCGTGTGAAAACGTCGGCACGGTAAGTCGTAATAATTTTTGATCTTAAAATATCTTATTCATTCTGCATATTTTTCAATAATCCTTTCATACTTTAAATTTCTAATTAAAAATTTTTTCCAATTCAGTTAGATATATTTGGCTTTTGTATTCCATTTTCAAATAATTGCGATTTCAACAATTGTAAATTTTTTTTGGTGACCTTAAGGTTAAATACCGATTTTTTGGTGAATAGTTGCGTTTTTTATTGGTCAAATTAGTGTAATTTGATAATGGTGTGCCTTCCTAGTGGACTGTAATTTTATTTGCTTCGCCGAAGTTCACAGCTTTCTCGTTTCCCAATTAAAATCCATTTTTTATGCAATTACTGTGCAATCACTTTATTTAAAAGCATAAATAGCACTTTACAAAAAATAACATAATAAACTTAGTGACTAAAAACAATTGGCGGGATGCCCTCGGACACAGCACAAAGGGCGCCCGCCCACCTGACGATTATAAGCAGTCAAGACCTAAACTTAAGCTCTCTTAATTTTGAACTGAACTCTCTTCTCACGGTTAAAACTGCTTGAAATTGTATATCTTAAAACAACAACGATTCAGCAATCAACACAGAGAAGTATTTGAAATTGATGAAGCTGCGCTACGTGACGGTGTTATCGGTTTCAAAGAATTAAAGTGTTTTTATTAGAGCGGATCAGATTTCATGAACGGAAATTTGGCTATTAATTTTATCTTGAAAGAGTAAATAAAATACTGGATTTTACGAATAGTGTCTTTACACTGCAACATTCTCCCCCCCTTGAAGTACTGGCTTCAACAGATTATCTTTTTGATTATCCTCGAAGGGCTAAGGACATAATTTTGTAATTGACCGTGTATAGATTCCGTCCTTCGTTCTTACTTTTGCCATTCGAACCTTTCCATCCGAGCCCGTCACAACTTCTATAATACGTGCCAATGGCCATTTCAAAGGTGGCACATTATCTTCTTTCAAAAGTACAATCGTATCTTTATTTAGGTTCTTTGTCGAGTAGAACCATTTTGGTCTGTTTTGTAATCTTGTTAGATATTCTATCGACCATCGTTTCCAAAATTGCTGTTTTATTTTTGAAACTAATTGCCAAAAGTTTAATCTATTGTCTGGTATATTAGATAAATCCCTTTCTGGATATGCGGTTAAGGGTTCCCCTATCAAAAAATGAGCCGGTGTTAAACAATGTAAATCGTTAGGATCAGAAGAAACTGGAAATAGGGGCCTTGAATTTAAAATAGCCTCTATTTGTGCTAAAACAGTTGTTATTTCCTCAAATCTCAGAATCAAATTACCTACTATGCGACGAAGGTGATATTTTGTGGATTTGATCCCCGCTTCCCATAATCCCCCCCAATGAGGACTAACCGGTGGAATAAAACGCCACTGTATTTCCTTATCTGCCAAAAAATTGTGAACGGTGTGTGAATTGGGTTTAGATTTTAAAAATAAATATACCTCTTTAAGTGCGTTATTAGCCCCTTGAAAATTCGTAGCGTTATCACTATAAATAGTATCTGGACATCCCCTTCTAGCAATAAACCGTTTAAGCGTATTAATAAAGGCATCTGTGCTCAAACAACTGACTAACTCTACGTGAACAGCTTTGGTCACCATACACACAAATAATGCAATATATGCCTTGGTAACAGTTGATTTTCTAAGCCTGGATTGTTTTATTTCAAATGGACGCCCGAAATCAACCCCCACTTTCAAAAAAGGTCTTGCAATTGAAACTCTGTCCAATGGAAGAGAACCCATGAGTTGATTCGATACCTTTGCCTTGAACCTATAGCAAGCAGTACAAGCCTTAATAACAGATTTAACAGCTATCATACCATGAATCGGCCAATATCGCAATCTTAAATTTGCCAACACAGCTTGAGGACCAGCATGGCACAACTTTTTATGTTCTAACTGAATAAGCAAATTAACAATGTTGTGTTTATTTGGTAACAAAATTGGAAATCGTTGATTAAAATCTATATTTGCCTTGGATAACCTACCATTGACCCTAAGAATTCCTTCCTTGTCCAAAAATGGATTTAGACATCATATTCTGCTATTTTTAAGCCCATTTTGTATTGTTTAATCGTCGTGAGATGCTAACAGTTTAATTTCGCCTCCAAAACATTCAGATTGGACGAGTAGAATTATTTTATGAAGAGCACCTTTTAACTCCTCAACTGTAAGAGGTCCGCGAATTTGATTTTTCCTTGCAAACCTTAGACAATATGCTACAGTTCTGTTCAATCTGTTGAAATTTGAAAACCTATGCCATTCATTCAATGGTTGAAGCTTTACTTGAGAGAGTGCAACTTTTCTCTCTTCTGGTAATGTTTCCATTTTTATAAACTCATTAGAGTCAGAATAAATCATTTCGGAATTTTCAAGAAATGAGGGACCGTGCCACCATAATTTATTTGACAAAATATCTGAAGCTGACATGCCACGAGATATATAATCAGCAGGATTGTCCCTAGAACATACATGTTTCCACTCCATATATACAGTTAATTCGTGTTTTTCCGCTACTCTATTGGCGACAAATGTAGTCCAACGTGCTGGTGATGAATTTAACCAAGATAATACAATACTGGAATCTGTCCACAAATAAACCTTTGAAATTTTTAACTGAATTATTGGTAAGACCTTGTGCATTAATCTTGCCAAAAGCAATGCTCCACATAGTTCAAGTCTAGGCATGCTAATAGTTTTTAATGGAGCTATGCGCGACTTTGAACATATAAAATTTGTTGACGAGGTTTCATTTGAATATAGTGCTTTCACATACACACATGCGCCATAAGCTGACATCGAGGCATCTGAAAACCCATGCAATTGAATCTCAGTTATCTCAAATGGTTTGAATAACCAACGGGGAATCTTTAAGTTGGATAAATGATGAAGACCATTATAAAAATTAGCCCACTTCTGTAAAATGGTAGGCGGCAATTCATCATCCCAATTGACCTTACTAACCCATATCTCTTGCATCAAAATCTTAGCTACAACAACTGGGCCTACAAAACCCATTGGATCGAACATTTGTGAGATCCGTGATAAAACCAACCTTTTAGTAATTTTTTCTTTGTTTTTAACCCCTAAACTGGGTAAGACAATATTAAAAAAATCTTGGCTTGTATGCCATCTTAAACCTAATACCTTGTTTGAGAAGTCTGGATCATTCATTTCAACACTTTTACTATTTTCCTGTATGTCCTCAGAAACCAACAACGACATATCATTGGAAGACCATTTGTCCAACTCGAATCCTCCGGCCCTTAGCATATTAATTAACTGATCCTTAAGTTCTAGTGCCTCTGACTTATCGTTAGTCCCACAAAGAATATCATCTACATAACTCTGCTCTAAATTGAAGTTTTCTATGTTTTTAAGTGATAATAGTGTTCTATGATTTTAAATGATAATTTGGGATCATCCCTCCAAAGAATGTTCTGAAGAAAATGTTGACTTGGATTGATCTTTATCATGCGGTACATATTTCTAATATCTGTTAGCAATACGAACTGACACGTTCTAAATCTGCACAGTATCTCAAACAACTCTGGTTGGACAGGAAAACCTTTTAACGTAATGTCATTTAATGCCTGCCCTGATGAAGTTTTGTTTGACGCATCAAACACAACCCGAAGTTTGGTGGTTGTTGCCTCAGACCTTATAACACACTGATGCGCCAAAAATACCCTATGTTTATTTTCCTCAAGGCCCGAATCAATGAATTTTCCATGCCCCATGGCGACATATTCGTCAATGAATTCCTTATACTCGGAAAAAGTTCCTGATTTTTATTAAACCTATTTTCCAATGATTTAAACCTCTTAACAGCTGAATCGACAGAATTCCCTAATTTTAAGTAATCGTCTTTTTTGCGCATAGGCAAATCGACCTGAAAACTACCGTCCTCTAGCCTTTTATGTGTTTCCATGAACAGGTTCTCACATAATTTATCATCCGCTGAGATAAATCTTTTATTATATATACACTTGTGGCAATTGACATGTTATTTTATCCAAAATTGCAAATTGTGCATTGATTTGATAATTATTATTGATTTGTGGCTCGATTCTTAAATTAACCATTTTATTTATTTGTGTTATATTATCTCCTACTCCCCCGATCTGAAACTTAATATTATGTGACACTACACCTTTAAGACGTTTAAATAAATTGAAAGTAATAAAACTACTTTGAGACCCTGAATCCATTAATGCCCGTGCCTGTACCCTAGATTCATCTGGCGTAATTACATTAACTTGCGCGGTTGCTAATAAAACATGTTACTTTTGTGTACTAGAAAAAGCTACAATATTCTGCTGCATCTCACCAAAACATTGATCAGCTTTTATTGCACCCATATTGGTACCATGAGATATACCTACAAAAATATTATCGTCCTGTGTTTCTTCTAAAATACCTAAATGTTTACCTTGATTTGGATTTGTGTGCAATATAGCTTGACCTCTTATTAATTTCTTTATTATATCCATCATTTCCTTTAATTTCTCTATCCTGATGTAATAAAGTATGATGTCTTCCATTGCATACCTGACATCCCTCCGACTTACAATGTGAAACATTATGCCCTTGACCCAAACACTTATAGCATAGATTGTTAAGTTGGGCAATATTTCTTTTTTCTGTTAAAGGCATTCCAGAAAATTTGAAGCATTTAATCAATCCGTGCCCCTCCCTATTACAAAATTTACATTTAATTTTTTGATCAGGTAAATTTTGTTGACCTAAAAGTGCAGTTTTAAAAGTTTTACCTTTGTAATCCCTTAAATTTGTGCCCTCAGCTTTATAGGAATCAAACTGAATGTTTTCTAAAGCAATGCACCTTTTTTCTAAAAAATCTAGAAAATCATCAAGAGTTGGCAACGTTGAAGAAGCCGCAGATGTTTGCTGAGCGAGATTTTTCTCCAACTCGTATGCTTTGTGTGTTTCAAAATCTAATTTCTGTGTAAAAATAAAAACTAGAAGAACATCCCATTCCTTAACTGGCAATTTAAGCGCTTTAAGTGAATTTACATGTTGCCTAATGTGAGTCAAAAATGCCCTTAACTGTTTTCCAGTACCTTTTGGTATAGGAGGTGTATCTAGCATACCTTTTAAATGTGCATTTATAACTACCAATTTGTTGTCAAACCTATTTTTTAATATGTCGATAGCACTTGTATAATTATCATTTGTTAATGGCAAATCGCTAATTAAATTTGAGGCTTCCCCCGACAAAGCACCTTTCAAATAAAGAAACTTTTGTACGTCATTTAAACTTGTGTTATTATCAATAATAGCCATAAAAAGATCAAAGAAAGTTTGCCACTCCTCAATTTTACCAGAAAATGTAGGAGTTCGCAAATTTGGCAACTTAGCATTATTTTGAGCAACCGATGTGCTTATAAGACCGGGAGACTGTTGCAAGTTAGAACTACCCTGAGGATTAACTGCAGCAGACAATTCTATAATTTTCGCTTTTATTTTAGAAAGTAAATTTAAATATTTAGCTTCTACTTCTTCCATATCTATACTTTCATTTTCATCTAACTCCTCAATACTTTTCTGTATTTCACAATAAGATTCAAAACTTTTTTGCAAATATGTTTCCCTGGTTTCATACTCACTTACATCTATTATAGAAGTTTGATTTTGCACTACAAACGTTTCTAACCTTGTTATTTTGCGTTTAAATACGCCCCTTTGTTTCTTTAAAACATCCATTTTTTAGTTTTTAAATATCTCAACCTAACCTATATAAAATATTATAACTTTATTGTAATCCTAATTATTTTACTCGAACCGAACCTATTAAATATTACACAAATCAGTGCGCCTACCTTTGACTGTACTGACTTACAGTAATAAATCCTTTTTCCCTATAATATTTGCCTTTAAATGTAATTATATTTTTAGCACCTTAACCTTGATTGTTAAATTAATAACCCTATTTATTCAGTGTGTCGACCTTTGACTACTGACCTAAGCAAATAATGTTTATTACAATACTACAAAAATAGTAAACCCTTTAAAGCCTTAATACCTTGTGTTACATTAAACAATTTCTAAGCAAGTTAGCCTTTTGTTTTCCTTAAAAAATATTGCATAATGTACCCTACTTAACCATAAATGGAGTACGCCTTCCTTTAAAAATATCTTATTTAATAAATGTTTTGTTTAACTGTTCATTTCCAAATTCACAAAAATTATTTACGAACACTTTGAATATCTTGCAACAATCACCGCCTTGATTATATTCATAAATAAATAGGAAAGATCTGACCTTGTAATGCCCAGCTGAAACCACCTTTGTTTGCAGGACCCATCCAAGTTTTCGTCAACCATAATCCTATTTCCCATTCCAAAACGCCAATAATCCGGTTCGTTTGGACCAAAAATGTGCCTTCCTAGTGGACTGTAATTTTATTTGCTTCGCCGAAGTTCACAGCTTTTTCGTTTCCCAATTAAAATCTATTTTTTATGGAATTACTGTGCAATCACTTTATTTAAAAGCATAAATAGCACTTTACAAAAAATAACATAATAAACTTAGTGACTAAAAACAATTGGCGAGATGCCCTCGGACACAGCACAAAGGGCGCCCGCCCACCTGACGATTATAAGCAGTCAAGACCTAAACTTAAACTCTCTTAATTTTTAACTGAACTCTCTTCTCACGGTTAAAACTGCTTGAAATTGTATATCTTAAAACAACAACGATTCAGCAATCAACACAGAGAAGTATTTGAAATTGATGAAACTGCGCTACGTGACGGTGTTATCGGTTTCAAAGAATTAAAGTGTTTTTATTAGAGCGGATCAGATTTCATGAACGGAAATTTGGCTATTAATTTTATCTTGAAAGAGTAAATAAAATACTGGATTTTACGAATAGTGTCTTTACACTGCAACAAATGGTTTAATCCAAATTTATCGAGAACGGAATTATTTCATCATTTTAAACGGCCACACACATTATTTAGATATTTTCATTCAGATTTGACGATATTGTTGGGAAGATCCGCAGAGCAGATTTTATCTTTTCCTGTAAAAGGTAGTAAATTGAATTTGTAGTAGAATTTCTCTGGGTTTTTCCTAGTAATATTGTCAGTTATAGTAAATTTTTCGCTTTTCAGACTTATTTAATTACTTTTTCAGTTTATTTGTAGCTTTAAACTATAATTATTATTACTTATCGTGTCAACGTTTGATCCATGATGTATCTGCATTGGTTTGCGTATTAAAGAGGTTAAGCACGTGTGAAATTACCTGGTTTATTTTTTCTTTATCGTTTATAGTTCCTATCTCAAAGCGAGATAGTAATTATCTTTATCTTTGATTAATTGAGACGTAATTTACGTCCAATTATTGTTCATGTGCCAAGGGCTATCTTAATAAATTAAATAAAGAAATTACCTATTTGGTGTCATTAGACTTGTTTAAGAGGGGTTATACCTCGTTCTTCCTTTTTTTTTAAGTCTAGTAATTTTCTATTTGAGGTTGCCGAGAGCCACTGTTGGACAAGTTTCATAATGTTTTCATAATTCCCTTTTAAATTTCTAATTTCAATAATAATTTCCTTTGAATTTCATATCTCTAATTAAAGAAAAGAAATACCTTGAGTAACAGTAATTATTCATAGTGTCATTTAATCATAGTTATTTATAAATTTTGATGATCTTAAATATTAATTTAAGTTCTGATTATGTATGCTGTAACCAGTGAATTTTAAAGTTGTTGGTTAAAACCTTGTATATCAAACTGAGGTCCACAGGATACTCTTCTGTATAATTTTTATTAGCATTATACACTGGTCTAAGGCGTTTATTATTTTTCTATACATGTAAATACCGCTGGATGACGTAAACCTCTATTGTTCACGTCGCTGTGCCAGACCTGTAGAGGGAGAACCATACGCTAAGGCTACCCTTTTGAAGGCTTACAGAGCTCAAGTCAGCTAACTGCAGAAGCAGGTTTCTAGTAAAGATCCCAATACGGTTGCATGGACATAGGATAGTAGGACAATTAGGTACGGAGTGGTTAAAGAAAATAATTTGCCTGTAAAGACCAATTAAATTTGTTAATTTTTAATAATAAAGTTAATTTCATTTTTATCATTTTGGTAAATTGAATCTTCAGTAATCAATTATATTTGATTGCATTTTTGCATTTATGCTAATTTTCATTTTTACCATTTTTGTAAACTAAATTCTCAGTAATCAATTGTAGTTGATTGCATTTGTAATCAAATTTTAAGTCAATTTTCATCTTTATCATTTTTGTAAACTAAATCTTCAGTAATCAAATATGTTCATAACTGCAGTGCACATAGTACCATAAGTTGTAATTTAACCATATAGTTAATATATAGTTGTTTTTAACTTACCTTTTTTGATTTATCGTAAGTGGCGCCTTATAAATTTTAGATCACCAAAGGAAATATTTTAATCCACGTCTTCAAATAAACTAAATAAATTAACTTTTGCTCTATCCTTACAAAGTGGTGAATGAGCCAAACAATAAGTTATAAGTACTACTGAGCTAGAGATTCATCACAAAGTGGGCAACACTAATTAGTTACAGCTTCCTTGGCCCGCTTATCTACGAGAATGATGTCCGATCTGTTGTGGGCCGCCGTCAGGTCAGTAAGCACAGTGCGGTCCCAGTAGATCTTATAGTTGTTACTTTCTAAAGCAGATTCAGGAGTGTATTTATAGTAACCTACCTTTTCCGTCTGCAGCAGCAGCAGCTTGTCTGCTAATTCCTAATGGATTATCTTCGCAACTGCATCGTGCCTGAGTTTATATTCTGTTGCTGTGAACGTTTGGCATCCTCCTGTAAAATACTGGATGGTCTCAGTGGTTTGACAGCCGTATCGACATCGATCATTTGCCACCGAAGTATCTCCAATTATGTATTTGAGATAGTTTCTGGTGGGAATCACTTGATCTTGAATAGCCAGCTGAAAGCCCTCGGTTTCGGGGAACATTTGTCCTGAAACTAACCAATCGTTCGACGCTGTATTGTCGACGTGATCCTTGGTAGCCTCATTCGCATGCCTCCCATGTAAGGGATTTTCCTTCCACACTCGTATCTTCTCGAGGTCGGTATGATGGTGGTTTTGAACATGGTGTTCTCTTAAAGCAGTGGTATAAAGTCATCTACGTTACAAACTGCTTTAAGAACTTCTGAGGAATCCGCTTTCTTGTAAAAATAATTGTGCAAATTATTTATTTGCCGATCCAATTGTTTACGCAGATTCGCTGGACCAAGAGGTCCAGATGTCTTGTTTTCCTCTGGAGATTTTCAATGTCAGTGCCAGTCCATGCTACCAATCCAAACGAGTATCCAAGAACTGAGACGGCATAAATATTGATAGCCTTGCAGAGATTTTTGCTGTTAAGTTGTGTTTTTTTTGTGCCATGTGCTATGCACATTGTTTATTCCATTCCGAGGTACATGTAAAATTCATCTCCTTTCATTGTCTCGATGTTCTGGCCGTCCCTAAGTTCAAAGTGACCTGGACATACTTTACCTTGAACGATGTTCACTGTACGGCACTTCTTCAGTACAAACTGCATTCTAATATTCATGGAGAATAGTTCTACAATCTTTGACAATCCCAGCTGGTTTTTGGTAGCTCCCATAAGTTTTGGGTCATTCATATAGTGTCATAACCTCCCTTTTGATTTGGTCGAGATGGTAGTTATTTTTGCGAGCGGTTACAAAAATTGACCTATACGGAGCTTTTGAGGCGGGCAAGTTAATTAGTTTTATGGATTCGCTTCACCTTTTTACTAAGAAGTATTATCTGCGCCCTGCTGGTTGGTCGCTAAAGAAAGACTGCTAAGTTATCATAAATGCGATTTATTACACATGACATAGATAGATCTGTAAATCCTAACAAACATTACTGGTTCAATATTAGATGGTAAATGGTATATAGTCACTTGTAGTAGAGAGTCTATCGTTAAAATATTAATATGTTTTATACAGATACATAGTCTAATCAGTCACTGGGCTATAAAGTTATTTAAATACAATTGGCTACTTACATATGGTCAATACAATCACTAAACACATTCTTTGTGAACGAGCGGCCCTTCCGAAAGTACGAATATTTATTGCCCTAAACGGTAGTTAATTATCGAACGTAATTTACGAGAGTTAGGAGAGTCGAATATTAGGCGGGTCGCTTAAATAGTCTTTTTACTGGGACAGATCCAGGCTTTTCAGAAATACTTGCCTTGCAAGTTGTATAAAATGAGAAATTAAACGAAATTAAATTAATTCTGGATTTTTACTGAGAAGGTAGAATTACTTCGCGCTACAGCACGTTGCTGTTTAGGCTAATTATTATTTACGTAAGTAGAAACTTTAGAAATTATTACTGGGTAAATAACTTTCACTTTAAACGGGTGGCTTATACTCAAACTTTAGAACTTAAGAGACTGGACTCAAATTTGTAGGCTAACTGTAAACTTTAACTGAGACTATGTCTCTTTCTGGAGAACTGGAGAACTGACTTTAGAACTCTGGAACTGTTTAGAACTGGCGAACTGTTGACCTACTTAGCACTGTTGAACTCCTTTGGTTTTGTTGTAGGTGTCGCTTTTATAACGTTAATCCCTCTACTATAGAAGGAGTGTAAGGCTTCTTCCAGAGGAGAAGAAACTCTTGGGGGAATCTCCGGAAAAGAGAGGACCAAGAAGAAGAGTTATTTGAAATCCATAATGGGTTCTGCCTCTGTCTGCGCGACAGGAAATGCTGGGATCCTTTTGTTCGATTACATCCTAGAAACGGCGGCCATCCTGAAAAGGGTGGCCCGTGTATTTTATGCGAGTCGCGAACGCGACGCCCACGATTGAAAGGTAGGTCCACGGGACGCTAGAGCTAATGAAAGAGGATTCGTAGATTCGGTAGGGGTACGCGGCCTGCTATGAGCTAAAAGGAGATAGGCATGGGATACCCCTTTCGCAGTCTATTGTACGCGCTGCAATAATTTAAAATAGCAGGAAATTCGCTGCGTTACAATAGAGCAAATGATTGACTTTCCTGCTTCGTTGTTGTTTTTGATATTGTATCCATATGAAGTAGAATTTAGCTAGTGGCATAGAGGGTTCATCGCAATACAGAACCATAGGGGGCTGAGGGTGTCTCCTTCAAATATACCTCTTTTTATTGGTATATTTTCGGTGGAACTCCCGGCTTCATTAAGATATATTTTCGTTTATCAAGATGTCATGGCAGGCCTTAAAAAGTTAACAATGTTAGCATCAGTCTTATATATTTATTGAATCTTTAGTAGCCACTCATGAGGCGCTGAGTCGTAAGCCTTTTTATAATCGATGTAAGCCATGTACAGGGTGTCCCAAATTCGAGCCTCATCATTGGGATCTCGGAAACTAGGAGAGATACGAGGTCGGTTAAATCGAGGCAAAGTTGCGCAATTTGATGCTAATCAAAATGTCACCTTAAAAGTTAAAAAAATCCGAATACTTCCGAAGATATTTAGAAAAAACCGAATGTTCGCGATTTCATTTTTATTTTTTTATGACTCTATTTGGATAGATATACCAAAATAAATTTCATATTCTCATTGCTACTTTTTCTGTTCTACAAGGTGGTGTTATCAGATTTTCAAACCGACGTTTCGTCTTTGAGCTGCCATAATCAACTTTGTTTTTTAAATACGGCCCTGGATTTTTTATTACGGTCCTTAAGAGCTTCTAATGTCCCAAAACCAATGATGTATCGCACTTATTCGAAAAAATCATGTTAATGATTTCCTAGTAAAATCTTACCAAAAATATGTTTTCTGTCTCTCTCTCTAACACATGAGGTCTTATAGAAAATTCCATTAATATGAATTTTTCGAATAAGTGCGATACATCATTGGATTTGGGACTTTAGATGCTCTTAAGATCCGTAAAAAAAATTCCAGGGCCGTATTTAAAAAAAACAAAGTTGATGATGGCAGCTCAAAGACGAAACGTCGCGTCGGCTTGAAAATCAGATAACACCATCTTGTAGAACAGAAAAAGTAGCCATGAGAATGTGAAATTTATTTTGTTATATCTATTCAAATAGAGTCATAAAAAAAATTAAAATGAAATCGCGAATATTCGTTTTTTTCCAAAAATCTTCGTCTACGTTGGGGTTTGGAACCTGCGGCAACATGCACTAAAACAGAGTTTTATCCACAATACCGAAACAGAATATTTGCACTCGACGCGCGTTTCGCTAACCATGTTAGCATCATCAGGAGATGATTAAAACAGTTTTAATCATCTCCTGATGATGCTAACATGGTTAGCGAAACGCGCGTCGAGTGCAAATATTCTGTTTCGGTATTGTGGATAAAACTCTATTTTAGAGAAAAAATCTTCGTAAGTGTTCGGAATTTTTCCACTTTTAAGATGGCATTTTGATCAGCATCAAATTGCACAACTTTGCCTCCATTTAACCGACCTTGTATCTCTTCTAGTTTCCAAGATCCCAATGATGAGGCTCGACTTTGGGACACCCTGTACAGATTTCTACGCTTGGAAAATGACTGGTTACAGATCACAGAGTCGATTATCTCTTTGCACCCCATTGAACCCTTAGCGCATCCTTTCTGTTGGTCAGCTATGATCTTGTTCCGCTCACAGTGGGCATATAGCCGATGCGCTAAACAGGTTGTTATCACTTTGTACATCGTTGGGAGACACGTGATTGGTCGGTACTTGGATGGATCCTCCGTGTTTTCCGGGTATGTGGCATATTTTCAGGATTGGCGACTACGTCATTACTCTTTTAGCCTTCCTATATCTCTTCGTATGTCATCAATTCTAGCATTCAATCTTCATTCCCAATGAGGTGTTTGTAGCTCGTCCACTGTTTGCGCCGTTCCCTTTCTTCGTACTTTAGTTCCCAGGGTTCGGGCAATGGCCCTTCCAGCGCAGTAGATTAACATATGGAAGTGGTCCAACGTGTTCGCCTGGGTGATATAGTTTGGCAGAATTCGGTTGTTTGTAATAGTATGGACGATTCCTAGTTTCTTTGAGGGGTTCACCCTAGATAATTGTGGGCTTCTTAATGAGTCGGTACAATTGTACTCCACAATTGGCTTTCTCATCTCTGAGAGAAGTGTTCCGAATAACCCTTCGGTGTCCACATTATCTCTATTTAGAGCATCTGCCCCACCGTTCAGCTGTTGCTTTGCTACTTCAGGCGTCCCACCCACATGTTGTCCACCGTCTTCGTCTTGGTCACCATTCTCGTTATTATCGTGATTCACATTCTCATCATCATCATGATCCTCATTATCTTCATTGTTATTGTGCAGGTTTAGCAGTTCGCGTTCTACTTCTTGTTTGATGGTGCTAATCTCGGAGCTGGGATGAGATTGTTTCTGATGATAACACGATATTGATCTGCCACTCTCTGCTCTGTTACATGCAGCTCTAGATAATTTCTGCAGAATTCAGTATGCAGTCCTTGTCGATAGCCGATAGTCTCTCGTCTTAACTGTGTTACCCTAAAATAGATACGCATTATTGATTCATTCATGGACGAAGTCCATTTCATGCGTCGTCTGGGTAATTCCGCCTGAATGAGGGCTGGATGAAGTTCCTGCGCAGTACCCTCAACGGGCGGTATCCGGGTTCTTAGGTGACGCATGTGTCGTTGTTGTGGAGCTGTAGCTTCTTGTACAGCAGAAGCCCGCCACCGACGTCCCGTAAGCTGTCATGTCCAGCGCCGGCTCCAGAGTTGCCCTGGCGACCGAATTGCATTTTTATGTCATTACTGAATTCTTGAACCCTCCTCAGCTGTTCACTTAGTTCTTCGTCACTCTTGGCTATTAATTTGAGATCGTCTACATACAGCATATGGTTGATCTTCTCTGTTTCGTTTTTGCATGTGTAGCCGGTGTTGGTGCTGTTTAGGATTGAGCTTAGGGGGAACAAGGACATGCAAAACAAGAGCGGACTCAGCGAATCTCCTTGGTATATGCCCGTTCCAATCTTGATATCCTTCCCTGAGATAGTTGAAGTCTCAGCTGACAGGTATAAGTCTTCCACAGGGCCATGGTTTTTGTGAGGAAATACAGCAATACTTGGGATATTCGTTATATGTTTAATGTTTCAGTTAACCAACTGTGTGGGATGCTGTCGTATGCCTTCCTGTCATCAATCCATGCTATTGAAAGTTGCTTTCGATTTTGTTTGCAGTCCTTTTGGATCATGGCACTAGTTAGAAGATGGTCTTTGCATCCATAGGAGTTTTTTACACATCCTTTCTGTTCAGTTGGATATAAGTTGTTTTCGAAAAGGTGTGCATAGAGTCTTTCTGACATACTTTTTGTTAAGTTTTTGTACACATTATTCAGGCAGGTGATTGGCCGGTAATTTTTGGCTTTGGTAGTCTCTGAGGATTTTTAGGATTAAGTAAGTTTTGCCTTTTGTTAGCCATGCTGGTATCGGTTGTTCTCCGCTTACTAATTCGTTAAAAGATTTTACTATATATTCATGGACTGCGTTCAGATTTTTTCATCAGAAGTTTGGTACTCCATCTATTCCTGCTACCTTCGAGTTTGTAGTGCTCTCTACTGCTTGCTTGAGTTCTGCTTCACTAATATTTTCCCATTCCATTATTATTATTATTATTATTATTATTGTTTTTCATTTTTTTTTCTCACGATTATCGGTACGATTCGCCGGTCCCTTAGAGGGCCAAGGCTTTCAGGTCATCTACCTGGACGGAGCCTTGCGGATAATACTTGTAGATCCCAGAATGACGCATTTTTGTAGTAATAGGATATCTGATGCTTTAAGTCCCAGTGTCTCCAGATTTCTAGGTAAGTATTTATGAATAAACCATTCGCTGAAGTTATTATAGGTATGATGTCCACCTTTTCTAATTTCCGTATCGTTTTCATTTCTAATGCCAAATTTTCGTATTTTCTAACTTTTTCTTTGTAGGATCTGCCTATGTTTTCGTCCAGTGGTATCGTAATGTCAATAATTACCATTTGGCAGTTTTTGTGCCATACTACAATGTCTGGCCGGTTATGTTCTACAGTGCGGTCCGTTATAATAGGTAGGTCCCAATATATTTTGATGGCTTGGTTTTCCAGCACTTGGCTAGACAGGTAGTTATAATATTTTTTATTAATTTTAGTAAGCTCATATTTTTTGCTTAAACCTTGGTGGATGACTTTACCGACATTATTGTGTCTGTCTAGGTATCCACCTTTTTTAATTTCCATATCGTTTTAATTTCTAATGCCAAATTTTCGTATTTTCTAACTTTTTCTTTGTAGGATCTGCCTATGTTTTCGTCCAGTGGTGTCGTAATGTCAATAATTTGGACCATTCGGCAGTTTTTGTGCCATACTACAATGTCTGGCCGGTTATGTTCTACAGTGCGGTCCGTTATGATAGGTAGGTCCCAATATATTTTGATGGCTTGGTTTTCCAGCACTTGGCTAGACAGGTAGTTATAATATTTTTTATTAATTTTAGTAAGCTCATATTTTTTGCTTAAACCTTGGTGGATGACTTTACCGACATTATTGTGTCTGTCTAGGTATCATTTTGGAGCGAGATAACTACATGCTTAGAGAAGGTGTTAGATGGATTCCTCATCTTTAGCGCACAATCGGCATTTGGTGGATGGCATCTGTTCTTTTAATATGTACTTTCGATAAGTCCTAGTAGGCACGACTTGAACCTGAATGGCGGACAGGAAACCCTCAGTTTCTGGGAAGAGGTAACCAGCGGTAAGTACAGTTTTTGATGCTTGGGTGTCTATATCTTCCTGGTGAAGACTTGCATAAAATCGGCCATGAAGCGTTTTAGTTTTCCAGTTGTTCTTGTAGGATGTGATCGTGCTAGTTGCTCTAGGTTCAAAACTGGTCATGTTGAGGTGAGATAATTGTCGAGAAAGATTTTGATGGACAGGTGAGTTGACGGTTTGTAGGTTTTTAAGGTGATCGTCGAATAGCCATTCTATATTAGTCAGGACCCAACCACCTTCCGTTCGTGGGATGTAAATGCGTTCGACTGCAAACTTTGGGTGGTGTATTTTATATTTGGTGCAGAGTGTCCTAATTAGTCTGTCCAGCCCCTGGACTTTGGTTCTGGATCAATGGGGAACACCAAATGTATATCCAACGACAGGTATTGCCCATGTGTTTAACGCTTGGATCTTGTTTCTGGAATACAGATTGGTTTTGAGTATGGCCTTGACTCTTCGATCGAGTTCGAGTTCTATATTATGTGCTTGTTAAATTCCTAGATATTTATAGGTTTCACCCTCAGGGAGGTTAGATATTGATATTCCATCCATAAGGTCGACATTGTCCGCTTCTGTTTTCTTACCTCTTTTCGCAACCACAAGCGCACATTTATCGATACCAAACACCATCCCGATTGCCTTGCTGAACTATGCAAGCAACGTTCTCCAGTGAGCTTTGGAGTTGCCTCTGATCTTTGGCATATACCTTTAAGTCGTCCATATAGAATAGGTGGGACACTTTTGTATTTAAATCTATAGCATAGCTATATCCACTTCCATTAATAATGGTGCTTAGTGGGTTCAGGGCTAAGCAGAACCACAGAGAGCTCAAGCTGTAGCCGTGAAAAATTCCCCGCTCTTTACGGACCCCAATGTACGTTGATTTGTCACCACTTCCGTGTTAAATAGAGTTCTCCATGTTTTCATTACGTGTTCATTACGTTATTATTATTATTATTATTATTATTATTATTATTACTACTACTATACTTTCTCTACTAAATGAACATCTGAGTGTTTAATTTTCTGCAATACTTCTCCATAGAACCCACCTTCAATTTCTAGGCTTCTGTATCTTCAAACAAGTATGTTGTAGGATTTGTAAGTTTAACTTTTTTTTATGCGTTAATATTTAATTTGACCAATTCAGCGTGTAACCTTTGGAAAATGTTTCACGCTGCTTGCTTATCCATACGTAATGACCCACACTAAACTTTCTGGAATTTTTCTATTAAAAAATAGTTTCTAGAACTTGTTAGTCTGTCAAGCGCCTTATGTTTCTTTTCTTAGGATTCAATTTTATATTCTTCAATTTACTTGGATAATCCTAATAGCTTCTAAATCTTCCTGGCCTTATCGTTCTGTTTAGTTCTGTATATTTACTTTTTTGTCCCTTATTTCCTTTACTTGCTTATAACATTTCACTTTTCTATTTTAGT
This sequence comes from Pissodes strobi, assembly GCA_016904865.1. Classification (NCBI taxonomy): domain Eukaryota; kingdom Metazoa; phylum Arthropoda; class Insecta; order Coleoptera; family Curculionidae; genus Pissodes; species Pissodes strobi. The sequence continues at coordinate 16,034 of MU186111.1, read as the reverse complement.
GTTTTGAGAGATTTGTAGCTAAGATTATTTTCATTTGCTCTCAGTTTTTTCTCCACCATGACATTGATAATAATATTAGTCAAGATTTAAGTCATCTAGAATTTGTTCGTTCTTATTTTTCGGTATATTGTTGTGGACTTGGTAAATATTTACTTTGAGCACTTTTCGAATTTTGCAAAAAATTTTTATGTGACGTGTAGAAGACAGTATTAGAAGTGTTTTGTGACACGTTACATATTGCGCAAAACACTTTTGACGCCAAAAATAGAAAAATAAAAATCATAAATGAGACCATTTAGTAAGACATTTAAACGCCAACTCTCCCAATTTGACGTTAATGATGAAAATTTACTTGCAATGTTGTCACACTTGACTAACATTCTTGATTTTCAAGTAAGTAAATGTCCCAGGGCAGGTGCATGGAATATCAATTATTGAAATTACTTACATGGAAATGGATGAAGCACTAATGGGTAAAGCGCCGCTGCATTTTTCCAAAAAAACGTGGAATCGCTTTGTATAGTCCCCGATTATATTTTCTTTTCTCAATTTTCGCCTCGTCAATTTCTATAATTTTTCCTTCGCCCCCAATGATCTCACTGTGTCTTCATTACCCAAACTAAGCAAAACCAACCCAAACTAATTGAATCTAACCAAAACTAACCAAAACTAACCCAGACTAACCCTAATTAAGCAAAGTAAAGGGACAAGCGCGCTACGCGCGCTTGTGTTTTCACTGACTCATACTAAGCAAAACCAACCCAAACTAACCAAAACTAACCAAAACTAACCCAAACTAACCAAAACTAACTCAAACTAATCAAAACTAACCCAGACTAACCCTAATTTGGCAAAATAAAGAGACAAGCGCGCTACGCGCGCTTGTCTCTTTCTTAACTTAAACTAAGCAAAACCACCCCAGACTAACCCTAGTTAATAAAGAAGAGACAAGCGCACTACGCGGGCTTGTCTTCGGTATCTCAGATTAAGCAAAAATAATCGAAAGTAACTTTAATTAACCAAACAAGAGCATTGAGACGAGCGCGCTATGCGCTTGACCAACCCCGCCTAACACAAAACCATAATTATCCCAATTTAACAAAACGAGCGCGCTACGCGTGGTACTTTCTTAACTAATCCAAATATACCAAACAAGGGCGCATTTGTCTCTCTCTCTTTTGGCCGTTAAATCGCGAGCGTCTTGCGTAACTCAAAATAGCATATTATTATTATTATTATTATTATTATTATTATTATTATTATTATTTATTATTTTAATAAATGCAAAGTACTTCTGAATCACCATGTATAAAGTGTTGGTTGAATGTATCCAACAAGATACCGTATTTTAGAACCGAACAGAAATTACACTTGGCAACACCTATTCGTAGAATGACAGCTGGCTGAGCCGTGCCAAGCTAACTAGATGATAGATCACATAATTTAAGAAATCGAAATGCTGAAAGCTGAAATAGTGTGATGTTGACGTGCCAGAAATGTTATCATTTTAAAATGCAAAAGAAAACAGTTATATTTTTGGTTTTTAAGAAAAGAAGCTGGTAAAAGTTTTTTTGAGACTACTATTACTTATTCTTGTATCGCTATTACGCCTGCCTTGCTTTTTGCTTGCATTTTTCAGATCCGTTTGGACCGTTGCGTTGTGTTAAAATAGAGAAGGTGAAATAATGAGTGTGCGAGAGCGAGATAGCATAAGTTTGGAACATGTCGGATGGTTTAACATAACTGCATTTTGTAAACTTTGTTATTTTTTTCTGATAAGTAGAAACATTTGCGCAGCATTTAATGTGTGGGAGATGGTAAGAGAAGTAACGTAGAATATGTCAGTATTTTTATTTTTGTGGTAGCCAATAAGTGCGCAAAGTAAATATTGACCGTGGACTTCATACGAATAGCTCAGTTAACTATTGGCCAATTGACTTGACTATTCCTAAATTATGTTGGTGTTTGGAACCTTCGCAAAATTCACTAAAACAGAGTTTTATCCAAAACTAGCTGACCCGGCGGCATTTAAGCATTCCGGTATAGGATTCGGCACCACGTGTAAATTTCATTGGTCGATTTGGATTCGTTTCGCCAATTAAAGCGGAGTGCCGAGATCGGTACCAGAATGTTAGAACGGTGCTGAAACACAGGTCGGAATCTTGATGAATGTTGTTAGTTTACCCACGTCTTAATGGTGCAATCAATTGCTTCCAAGTACGTGGTGGCGCAGTGGTGTAGATGGTTAGCCTCTGATCCGATGGTCGCGGGTTCGATTCCTGCCGCTTTTTTAAATTTTTTGAACGTTATGTTTTCAAACAGTTTTTTTTTCTTCACTTTGGGCATGTTTTGGGTATGGCTTATGGCTTGGGTTAGCCCCTGGTTAGTTTTGTCACATTGAGCCCCCGTAGCGAGCGAAGCGAGCGGAGGGCCATGCGTGAAGTGAAATATTAGATTTTACGAACGTTTATTTCATCAACATTCCGACCTGTGTTTCAGCACTGTTCGAACATTCTGGTACCGATTTCGGCACTCCACTTTAATTGGCGAAAAGAATCCAAATCGACCAATGAAATTTACCCTTGCAAATCGACCAATGAAATTTACCCAAGTGCCGAATCCTATACCGGAATGTTTAAATGCGACCCGGCGAACTTCGTACCGCCTAAGAGCCAATGAACGTCGTGTTAAATTTTAGCTATACTTAATTTATTATTTTATTAACGTAAAAAAATCAATACAAAACATTTATTATGTTCAGTGGTTTATTAGGATAATATATTTAAAGAAAGTTTAATAAAAGTTCAAAAATCAAGTATTTCAATGGCGTATCAGCAAGACATTTGCTTTATTGCAGCTATGTATATTGCTGCATGGGTTGACTCGTGTTGATTCTCTTTACTGAAGCACATTGTGATATACGACATTTTTCGTTTTATTATCATGCGCATTTATTATTAGTTTATTAGGATAATATATTTAAAGAAAATAAAGATTCAAAAAAGTACAAAAATCAAGTATTTCAATGGCATGACAGCAAGACATTTGCTTTATTGCAGCTATGTATATTGCTGCATTGTTTGACTCGGATTGATTCTCTTCACTGAAGCACATTGTGATATACGATATTTTTCGTTTTATTCTCACGCGCAAGAACAAATAAAGCGGATGGTTTGCCGCCACGTGAACATGCCACGTACAATTGACTATGAGAAAAACATGCATTTTCTACATTCAGACCATAAACACTCAAAGCTTGGCCTTCTGATTTGTTAATCGTCATGGCGAATGCAAGACAAAACGTTCAGCAATGCTGAATGTTTGCCGCCAGCTGAAGTTTCTTCACATAGCGCCACAGATTTGATGATTTGAGGCAAGCATTTATTTCATCTGCAGTAGTCGATCTTGGAATGACTGGCAGTGTTTGGCGGAAATCGCCAGACAATAAAATCATTGCGCCTCCAAAACATCTCGAGTCATTGCGCAGAACTTTCAATGTTCAGTCAAGTGCTTCCAATGCGCGATTGTACGCCATTGTGCATTCGTCCCAGATGATGATTTTAGATGCTCTACTAAAACTTTGGCCATTACGGAATGTTTCGCAATGACATAAGGAATGTCTTCCGAGTTCCACCGGGGGCATCCCAAAATATAGACTTCCTTCTGTTGGGGGTTCAACAGGGGTACATTCGTTTGAACTGACTGGTATAATAATTCATGTCGATCATATTCATGTTCACGTTCCAATTCTCCAATAAATGCGTTATTCTTTCCACAATGTAGTGCTGGTATTCCTAACCTGACTAACAAACTGCCGCACATGAGGTAACACATGTCTTCGATCAAGAGCAAAGAGCAAAGCCTGTTTATGCATCTCCTGATTCACCTCAAGATCGGGTCTTCTTGAACTGACACGAATTCGATGTAAAATGTCTTCTGACATGTTATCCTTGTATTTGTTCCACAGGTCACGTGGATTCGATGGAAACATGTCGAAATGATGATTGCAAATAATGTGCGTATCTCACTTGAAGTTGCTGAGATAATCGCTTCAGCGATAGTCATGTCCCAATTTAGCTATTGACATGCAGCACGGAATGTTGGATACACTAAACCATTAACAGTTCGTAATGATTGAAATGATGTTGGCGGACGGCTCCGGGGATGAGACAGACCAGGCTCATGATACATGGGCCCGCGAAGAGTCTCGCCAGGGGGCTGTTGTGCCTACCTAGGAACGAGTGCAGGGCCCTGGTAGGATTCTACACAGGGCACTGTAGGCTTAGACGACACCTGAACCTGCTGATAATTGCAGAGGAGGGGGAGTGTAGATGGTGCATGGAGGACGACGAGACCCCATACCATCTACTTACGGAATGCCCCGCTTTCGCTTGGGCAAGATACAGAATCTTTGGCGTGACGTCGATCGAGCCAGATTCAGTGCGTCGTGTTAGTCTGAAGGAGATGCGGGCTTTCTTAAGGAGGACCGGCATCCTGGAGGTTCTCTAATGCGGGCTGGGGGCACAACGGGCCCAATTGGTGGCCTAAGTGCAAGGCCCGCTAGGGGCCACCCCTTCTGATACTGATACTGATACTGATGTTGGCCCACGAAGATTCACCAGCAACAACCGCAAATAGAAGCGTTCATCATTCTTCGGATGAACTGTGTAAATACGACCAAGAGCATCAGTAGAACGCATATCCGGATGGCCTGGAACCGTTAAAATTTCTTCGATGAAGCGTTCCAAGTATAATAACGTGGCATCTCTCAGTAAAGCGACATTCGTGCAAACGGATCGCTTTGGCAAATCTCAAAAAAACTGGTCAATGTTGTCGCTGGAATTGCACGATGAGCAACATTCGACGCGGTGAAATATACTCGTTGGCCATTCTCCAGATGCACCGCCAAATGTACAATATTGGAATGACGTTCGTGAATGGGGAATGAGAATATACGCCAAATCGCCTCATAGCAATTCAGATATCGACCAACTTGATAGCGCGTAATTTCATCGTTGGTATTGGAGGTTTGGGTGCCAAAAACCGCCATATCGCTGCCTTTCGTAACATATTTGCAGATGTATTTGATGGACTTCACCGAATTGCAACGCTCAATTTTGTTGCTTTACTATCGATATTTAAGCAACACTAAGTACGGATGACTGATCTACCGAATAATCTGGAACGATTGACACCAATCGATTTGACAGTTGTCATTTATTCTCTATAATTTTTATATTTTTCTATTCGAGTATTTTCTATGTATTTCAATATCTTTCTAGATTTGAATATGCTTCTTTTCCACTATTTTCCGTTGAATTTCTATCCTATAATGTGTAGTATGTCACTGATTTGCAGTGGACATCAAATATTACTAAAAACCTATAATCGTAAGTGACATGATTGACAGCTCATGTCGGAAGATGACAGAGTTCCAAGCCTAATTTATAACTAATTTTGTGTATAATTTTTTATCCGAGAATTTTTCTGATATTTTAATAGTTATTCTGCTATTCGGGGCGGAGACAAATCCAACAAACCAAAGATGATAAAAATCGGTTCAGC
>MU186111.1:0-10069 GCA_016904865.1 Pissodes strobi | reverse complement strand
TATATATATATATAGATACCGACAAGGAACTTTTGCATTCGACGTTCGTTTTGCTAACCATTTTAGTATCGTCAGGAGATGATTAAAACTGGTTGACTGTAGTCCAATTTTTGTGCTATTTAACAACTAACTGTTGTTACGTATATACCTTGCCCAATTGACAAAACCTTCTAAATACGTAGAGAAATTGAATTTACTTATAGGTTCGAAAAGACTTCACACGAACATATGCACATACATTAAATGGTAGTATAACAAAGCCCTCAAAAACACGCTTCCCTTTACCGAATTCAAAAGAGACGTGGCAAAAAGGCGTCTCGTCGTCGCTTTCAGTTAATTGGTTCTTTATTCTGCAGTCGTGTTGATTTTTGTGAAAAGGACGGCACAACATGGGGGACAAAGCGCAAGGCCATGAAAAGGGAAACCTTGCTGATTGATCCCTTTGGTATCGTCGAGTTATAAAAGGATTGATTTGCCTTTTTCGCCAAACCGACGCTAAACGTATTCGCTCTTTTGGGTTTGTTTACCCGTCACGTGTTGCTAAAAGGACAATGTGGCAAATATTTGACCGAAGCTCTATTTAATTCATCTGTAAAAAACAATATTTTAATAAAAAGTACAAGTATATAATAATATCGGAACTTTTAAATGCCAAATTATAACTTTATGTTTCGTATGGCCCGATATGAAATAACGCTTTTGGTCACCAGTGAAGTACTTCAGCTCTGTGAATATCAAATATTAAAAAGTGGGTATTTTGCCACCGGATAACGAATTTCATTGGATCCATGTGATACTTACGTTTTACTCCAGTACTTGGAGCTCGATGGCAAACACTCCAACCCCTGGAATTTCGTTTCTTCGGAGAATATATTTTAGATTATATAATCATTTTTAGGAGGTCAGTGAGTTCAGTTCGATGCCGTACCATTTTTAATTTTGAGTTTCGTATTCAATTATTGAAATACTTTTGTAAAATATACGTTTTTGTGATTAAAGACCTAAAAGCCATCATCATTATATGATTTTCGCTTTTTTAAATGGAAATCATAAATTGTAAAAACGTTGAAAAAATCGAAAAAGGCAATTTTCCCATAATAAAATCCCTTTTGAGCCATAACTCGAATATTCCAAATTTAATAATCTCCTCGTTGCTATTGATTAGTATGAAAGAGAGATTAAAAATGTCACCGCTAGTGTGCAAGATAGATCTAAAAATAATATATTCGTTGAAGAAATATTTCAATTTGAATGAAATGCATATATATTTGAAATGAAAAACGTATTTACGTTTCATATTTTTATGTTTATTCATGGATTATATGCAAATGTTTGAATATTTATGCATTTATAACTTCTGCTTCCGTTCGCTTCGTGTTGAAAACTCTTTTATTCGAGAGATGAGCACGTAATATAAGAACTCTTGAGATGTAAAACAATTGAAAATATCACTGCTGCAGACTATTATGTAAGTATAACAACTGCAGTGTCAAATTTGAGTGCTCCTCAATGACATATAACATTTATAGGTCCACGTATTTATAATCTACTGCCACTTAGACTCAAAAATAAAAATAAGGGATATTAAGAATAAAAAGGATATTACATGAAAAAAGTTTACTCATGGACACGAGATAACTGGGAAAAAATCAAAAACATATTTATTGTCTTATGCTTAGTAAGTAAGTTAATTCTATTTCGGGAATAAAATAATTGTTATTTTTTGTTTACTTTTATCCAACTTTGCATATGTTTGTTATTACTTCTTTAGGGTAAAATTTCTGTTAAGATATAATTATATTAACAGATTTCCACAAGCTAGTGGTGCCCTAGGCAAAAATGTATCCATTCCCACGCCGATGAGCTGTAGGAGCATTTGTTGCGCAGGCCGCAGCCTTAAGGATAAGTAACATTTTACGTATTTTAAATTGCTTACATTTTTAAATGGGTTGTTTCATGCGAAACACTATCCTTTTATTATTACTATTATTATTAATATTACTATTATCATTATTACTGCTATACTCTTTCTACCAAAGGGACGTCTGAGTGTTTAACTCTCTGCAATTCTTCTACAGGGCTCTATCCTCCTTCAATTTCTAGGCTTTTTCTTCTTCAAACAAATATGTTGTAGGATTTGTAAGTTTAACTTTTTGAACTGAAGCTGTTATACTGTACCTATTTGTAATTTAGTTGTCAATAAATCAATTCAAATCAAATCAAAAAATTAAAACAAAATACCAAAAAAGTCTTATATTTTGACTGTCATTCCACTTGACTGTCGATATTGAAATAGTATATTATTTTATATGGAGGAAAAGTAATACTTTTCATGGCGCGCTCGTGTTTAACAGCCGAACGGAGTGAGGCTGGTAATAGAGAGCAAGCCATGAAAAGTAACTTTTCCTCCAAATAAAATATGCTGTTTTTTTCTTCAAATGTCGACAAATTAATGCAAAAACGTCGCTTTTTAATAGTAATAATAATTATTATTAAAGATAAGTTGGTGCGCAGGGCGGCTTAGACCGGTGCGGTGTCGATGAATAGGCTCAGTTTGTTGCTATAATAATGTCATATAAAGCTGTCAGTGGACACTGTCAACAATAATTATTTTTCTAAAATTGCGTTTTCGATTGCGTTTGAATTCCGTATTGATAAGCAGTTATTGAGCAAGTTCGATTAAATAATAACCAATTTGTTCCTAAATTAGTGATTTTTAGAAATGCAGTCACAAATTGAGTGATAAATACAAATTTTAGTTTAATAACTCTTGAGTTGTTGAGGCTTATTTTGTTGTCTGTTTGTATTGTATCTATGTTGCTATGACAACACTTTTACCTCCGCCGGCGGAAAAGTGAAAAGTAAAGCTCCGGCGGAGGAAAAGCGAAACTTCACTGCCGCCTACACAGTCGAGTAATGATGGATTTACTGACGTTTGAAGAAAAAAATATATATATCGGGTCCTACTCGATATTGATAGAAAAGTGTTAAGTATAAAATATACCAGGCATTTTCCAGAAGCTCTACAAAAAGCTCTTATTCAGTGTTTTCCCATTGGATAAGCTTAGAGAGAAATTTAATATTACATAGTTTCTCATTTTCAGTGAGAACCTATAGGTCAAATCGAAGAAAGATTTTATTTTCATATTCTTGAGTTTTGAGCTTTCGTATTATTGATTTTTCGAGGAAAGTTATTTTCAATGTCATCCACCGTGATACATGAAGCTCCAGACATTGTATAATGGGTATTACACAATAACTTAATATTAATTTTTTTTTGGCTTTTTCAACATGTTTCAAATTTAATTTACTTTTATTTGCTTATGTTTTTCATTTATCTCTGAGTTACATTCACTGTCAATAAGAAATTAATATTTTTTGGCAATGAAGCTTCTGCTTGATTGATAGATTTAAATATTATAAATTTACTTAGTGTTTTTCAATATGTTTAATTTTTTTTCAGGACAGTGCCTTTTCTCAGCTGCATCTTTTAAATTTATTTTTTGAATTATTTATTTTCTATGATTTACTATTTCGAATTTATTTCCATATATATTATTTTATCTTTTATTTAAGACAGATATTATTAGGTATTTATTTTATTTTTGTTTTCTAATGGAATACATTCACGCTTTGTCAACAAAAAATTAAAACTTTTTCACAATAAAGCTTCTGATTAATTAATGGATATAATAATATATATACTTTTACTCAATGTTTACAATTTAAATTATCTTTTTAATCTATTAATCTATTAAATCATGTGAATTTCAATCCCTTATTTTAAATTATAATATAGTTAAAATTAATTCTAAAATAAAATTAGTATTACATTTTCAAAAAAACGTGTTCGTGAAATATCGAACTACAAAATAAAGAAACATGGGTTTGGCTGCTTGAATAGAGAAAAAAATGTAATTTCATATTATTTCAAAGAATTTATATTTATTAACGTAAAAATATGTTTATCTGTTAATATTTAAACTAGCTGTTTCAATATGCTTATTTTTTTTAAATAGTGCCTTTTAAATTGGAGATTGTTTAGTCTTTTTAATTTGTTTCTTTATTGTTACTTTAAACTTTTCTATGCTTTATTGTTTTAAATTTATTCTTTATATTATTTTATCTTTTATTTAAAGCATATATTATTAGATATTTAGTTTATTTTGTTTTCTACAATACCGCTTTTTCAATAACAAATTAATATTTTTTTACAAATAATGCTCCTTTTTGATTGCTTGATACATTTTTTCAATGTTTTAAAAAATTTGAAAATAACAATGCGTCATATTTTTAATTGATTTCTTGAATTGTTTCCTTTCTATGCTTTATTGTATTAAATTTGTTCTTTATATTATTTTATCTTTTATTAGACATATTGTTAGATATTTAGTTTCTTATTATTTTTCACTGGAGTTTATTCACGCCTTGTCAATTAGATATTAATATTTTTTGACAGTTCTGATTGACTGATGGACTAAAATAATATAATTTTACTAATTTTTTCTCAATATGTTTAGCTTCGTATTAAATTTATTTTTTTAATTATTTATTTTCTATGATTTTTTATTTTCAATTTAATTCTTAATATTATTTTATCTTTTATTTAAGACAGATATTATTAGACATTTATTTTATTTTTGTTTTCAAGCGGATTACATTCACGCTTTGTCAATAAGAAATTAATTCTTTTTTACAATAAAGCTTCTGAATCATTAATGGATTTAATAATATATAAATTTAATAATTTTTCTTAATATATAAAATTTTATTTATCTTTTTAATCTAGCAATTATGGCAAAGCATAGCAAGTAAAGCTTCTGATTGATTGATGGACTTAAATAATATAATTTTAATAATTCTTTTCAATATGTTTAAACTTTTTGAAATAGTGCCTTTTCTTAGCTGCGTCTTTATATTTATTTTTTGAATTATTTATTTTCTTTGATTTATTATTTTGAATTTATTTCCATATATATTATTTTATCCTTTATTTAAGACAGACATTATTAGATATTTATTTTAGTTTTATTTCCTAATGGAGTACGTTCACGCTTTGTCAATAAGAAATTAATACTTTTTGACAATAAAGCTTCGGATTCATTAATGGATTTAAATAATATACTTTCACTCAATTTTAGCAATACGTTTAAAATTTAATTTTCCTTTGAATTGTTTCTTTGCTATGCTTCATTATTTTAAATGTATTCGTTATATTATTTTATATTTTATTTAGGACAGATATTATTAGATGTTTAGTTTATTTTTGTTTTCTACAATATCGCTTCGTCAATAACGAATTATTACTTTTTGACAATAAAGCTTTTTCTGATTGACTTTTTCAATATATTTTAAAATTTTTTAAACTAGCAGAGTGCTTCATCTTTTTAATTTATTTCTTAAACTGCTTCTTTTTTATGCTTTATGCATTATATGCGTTATTATTCTAAATTTACTCCTTATTTTATTCTATCTTCAATTAATTTAACGTAAAAATATATTTATCTGTTAATATTTAAACGAGCTTTTCCAATATGTTAATTTTTTTTAAATAGTGCTTTTTAAAAGAATAATTATTTCGTCTTTTTAATTTATTTAGTGAATTGATCCATTGCTATGCTTTATTATTTTAAATTTATTCTTCATATTATTTTATCTTCTATTTAAGACAGATATTAGATATTTAGTTTATTTTTGTTTTCTACAATACCACTTTGTCAATAACAAATTAATATTTTTTACAAATAAAGCTTCTTTTTAATTGATTGATAGATTTAAATGATACAATTTTACTACTTTTTTCAATATGTTTTAAAAAATTTTAAAATAGCAGTTTGCGTCATCTTTTTAATTGATTTCTATTGTTTCCTTTCTATGCTTTATTATTTTAAATTTATTCTTTATATTATTTTATCTTTTATTAGACATATTGTAAGACATTTAGTTTATTTTTTTTTTCAATGGGGTTTATTCACGCCTTGTCGATTAGAAATTAATATTTTTTAACAGTAAAGCTTTTGGTTCACTAATGGACTTAAATAATATAATTTTACTAATTTTTTTCAATATGTTTAAAATAGTACCCCTAGCTTCGTCTTTTAAATTTATTTTTTGAATTATTTATTTTCTATGATTTTTTTTATTTTCAATTTAATTCTTTATATTATTTTATCTTTTATTTAGGACCGACATTATTAAACATTTATTTTATTATTGTTTTCTAACGGATTACATTCACGCTTTGCCAATAAGAAATTAATACTATTTAACAATAAAGCTTCTGATTCATTAATGGATTTAATAATATATAATTTTATCCATTTTTTTAATATGTTTAAAATTTAATTTATCATTATCTAGCAATTATAATAAAGCATAGCAAGTAAAGCTTCTGATTGATTGAAGAACTTAAATAATATAATTTTACTAATTTTTGTCAATATGATTAAACTTTTTTAAATATAGTGCCTTTTCTTAGCTGCGTCTCTTATATTTATTTTTTGAATTATTTATTCTCTATGAGTTATTATTTTTAATTTATTTCCATATATATTATTTAATCTTTTATTTAAGACAGATATTATTGGATATTTATTTTATTTTTGCTTTCTAATGGAGGACGTTCACGCTTTATCAATAAGAAATTAATACTTTTTGACAATAAAGCTTCTGATTCATTAATGGATTTAAATGATATACTTTTACTCAATTTTTGCAATATGTTTAACATTTAATTTTCCTTTTTAAATCATGTGCATTTCAGTTATTTATTTTAAGTGATAAAATAGTTAAAATTATTTCACATATTAATTTAGTATTACATTTTCACAAAAAGGCATTTTTCTTGTATAAAATATGGAACTGCAAAATAACGAAACATGGGTCTGGCTGCTTGAATAGAGAAAAAATATAATTTCACATTATTCCAACAAGCTTATATTTATTTAACTTAAAAATATGTTTATCTGTTAATATTTTAACAAGCTTTTTAATTATATTTAAATTTTTTTTTAATTTTAAAAGAGAGATTGCTTCGTCTTTTTAATTTGTTTCTTGAATTGTTTCTATACTATGCTTCATTATTTTAAATGTATTCGTTATATTATTTTATCATTTATTTAAGACAGATATTAATAAATATTTAGTTTATTTTTGTTTTCTACAATATCGCTTTGTCAATAACAAATTATTAATTTTTGACAATAAAGCTTCTTTCTGATTGATAGATAGATTTAAATGATATAATTTTACAAAATGATTTCAATATATTTTAAAAATTTTTAAACTAGCAGAGTGCTTCATCTTAATTTATTTCTTAAACTGCTTCTTTTTTATGCTTTATTATTCTAAATTTACTCCTTATTTTATTTTACCTTTTATTAGACATATTAATAGACATTTAATATATTTTTATTTTTCAATGGGTTTTATTCACTTGTCAATTAGAAATTTATATTTTTTGACAGTTAAGCTTCTGATTGACTGATGGACTAAAATAATATAATTTTACTAATTTTAGCATTATGTTTAAAATAGTGCCTCTTCTTAGCTTCGTCTTTTAAATTTATTTTCTATGATTTGTTATTGTGAATTTAAGTCTTTATATTATTTTATCTTTTATCTAGGACAGATATTATTAGACATTTATGTTAATTTTGTTTCCTAATAGGTTAAATTTACGCTTTGTCCATAAGAAACTAAAGCTTTTTGACAATATAGCTTTTGATTCATTAAAGGATTTAAATGATATATTTTTGCCCAATTTTTCAATATGTTTAAAATTTAATTTTCCTTTTTAATCTAACAATTAATTGATGTGTGTTTTAATTTTTTATTTTAAACTATAAAATAGTTAAAATTATTTCTAAAATAAAATTAGTATTGCATTTTCATGATCTTCCTGTATGAAATATCGAACTACAAAGTAAACACACAAGGGTCTGGCTGTTTGAATAGAGAAAAAATATAATATCATATTATTCCAAATAACTTATATTTATTTAACGTAAAATTATGTTTATCTCTTAATATTTTAACAAGCTTCTTTTATAAGTTTTAAAAATTTTAAAATTTTAAAAGAGAGACTACTTCGTCTTTTTAATTTTTCCTTGAATTATCTCTTTGTTATGCTTTATTATTTTTAATTTATTTTTTACATTATTTTATATTTTATTTAAGACAGATATTAATTGATATTTAGTTGATATTTGTTTTCTAATGGGTTACATTTTTGCTTTGAAAATAAGAAATTATTAATTTTTGACAATAAAGCTTCTTTCTGATTGATTGATGGATTTAAATCACATAATTTCACTAAATTTATTCAATATGTTTTAAAAAAAATTAAAATACTGAATTTTCTAAGGCAGATTGCTTCATATTTTTAATTTATTTGTTGAATTGTTTCTCTTCTATGCTTTATTATTTTAAATTTATTCATTATACTATTTTATCTCTTATTAGACATGTTATTAGATGTTTGATTTATTTATATTTTTAATGGGTTATTTTTGGACAGTAAAACTTATGATTGATTGATGGATTTAAATAATATTATTTTACCATTTTTTTTTCAATATGTTCGAAAATTTTCAAAATTAACTAGTCTTTTTAATTTATTTCTTGAATTGTTTTGTTTTCTATGCTTTATTGTTTTAAATTTAATTCTTCATATTATTTTATTTTTTATTTAAGATTGATATTATAAGACATCGTTTTTTTTTTGTTTTCTAATGGGTTAGATTTACGCTTTGTCAATAAGAATTTAATATATTTTGGCAATGAAGCCTCTAATTATTTTATAAGTTTAAAAGATAAAGTTTTACTAAGTTTTTCAATACGTTTAATATTTTTTTCTATAATGCTTTTTCTTAGCGAGTTTGCTTCATCTATTTAATTTATAGATTTTCATTAAATACATAAAATTTATAATATATATTTTATTTTCTATGCTTTATTATTTTAAATTTATTCATTATACTATTTTATCTCTTATTAGACATATTATTAGATGTTTGATTTATTTATATTTTTAATGGGTTATTTTTGGATAGTAAAACTTATGATTGATTGATGGATTTAAATAATATTATTTTACCATTTTTTTTCAATATGTTCGAAAATTTTCAAAATTAACTAGTCTTTTTAATTTATTTCTTGAATTGTTTTGTTTTCTATGCTTTATTGTTTTAAATTTAATTCTTCATATTATTTTATGTTTTATTTAAGATTGATATTATAAGACATCGTTTTTTTGTTTTCTAATGGGTTAGATTTACGCTTTGTCAATAAGAATTTAATATATTTTTGCAATCAAGCCTCTAATTATTTTATAAGTTTAAAAGATAAAGTTTTACTTAGTTTTTCAATACGTTTAATATTTTTTTCTATAATGCTTTTTCTTAGCGAGTTTGCTTCATCTATTTAATTTATAGATTTTCATTAAATACATAAAATTTATAATATATATTTTTTATTTTCTATGCTTTATTATTTTAAAATGAATTCTTTATATTGTTTTATATTTTATTTAAGACAGATATTAAAAGGTTTTTATGTTATTTTTGTGTTCTAACTGGTTACATTCACGCATTTTCAGCAAAATTTAAATTTTTTGAATAATACCGTTTCTGGTTGATTGATTCTTTTAAATTATATAGTTTTACTTCATAAAATTATATCGTGCAATAATTGAAAAAATATTGAAATTGTGATTTTTTAATTGAATAAGAAGTAAAACAGCTTGTCATACACACAAAATTTTGTACGATGTGTTTGAAACAAATTATTAATACCTACTTGCACATTTATAAATTAGACCAAAATTGCTGAGAGGGAACGCGTCCCCATTTTCCACGTGTAATCGCCGCCTATGCTCAAGATTTAGAACCTACAAGGGCAACGAAACAAAGACTTCTTGTATTGATTTAATGTAAAAGAATCACATGAACGAAATAAATGTTCTTATATTTTATCGTTTAATTATATTTTGTATATTTGAGAGCAAATTTATTGTCCATTCTAGTATAAGGTAGACAAATTTTGGAATTTGTCTCTATCATTTGTTATA
>MU186110.1:57052-97429 GCA_016904865.1 Pissodes strobi | reverse complement strand
ATTACTGGAGATTCTCAGTGGCGTACTGGCAAATTGCCCTAGCAGCAGTGCCAACCATCTACAACTAACTAACTAACTATTTGGCCATAAAATGCAATAAATGCTCTATTATTGGAAAAAATGCATGTTTTGTACAAAACAGACAGAAAATGCAAAAAATGCATTTTGCATTTTCTCCGCTCTTCTCTTTATTAATGATGATGGTACAATGTGATGATTGTACTGAGACCAATTCTGTTGGTAAACTCGGTACCGTATGCCTTGCACTAAAAAAAACTCTAAGCTCTACTATCCGAAGTGATCACTTTGATTTACTTAAGAATAATACCGATATGGAAATCCAAATGCATCAATTAGTAGCAGCACAAATGCACGTTTGGAAAAAAATGCATAGACTTCATTAACAAAAACACGTCTAAACTTATGAATCTTTTCTGTCTGTGCAACGGAAGAGACTTTTATTTACTTACATTTAAATATGCATATTTTATATTTGTATTCAAATTTAATTAGTAATTTTACCTACTTCCGATAGTTTTGTAATAAGGCCATAGATTTTGAAAAATAGAGATAAACTATGGTTAAATAAAGTGAGGTGTGGTCCTCCTATTATTTTTGTTTCTGACAATAAGTGCTTAGTACATAATTACTTATAACTGCACATACAGGCATTTAAATGCCCAAGTGCAATTTAGACTAGGAGTGATGGCAAGAAGTAGGTACCTCCAAAGCAAATTGATTTAAGTTAAGTACAATGTTAGTTATGTTTAATAAATAAACAAATTTAAGACAAGGGATGAGAGAAACCCATAAATAATACACCATATACCTACAAAGCATGATATGACCAAACTATTTAGCAATTTTATAAAACAATTAAATAACTACTTACTCAATCAGATACTGATCATTTTCTTCTTTAATCCAAGATGCATTAAGTTGATTAACTTCTGTATTTGGCATCCTTTCCAGAATAATTCAGTAATTATTAACTGTGGTCAGAGACAATTCGTTGCTTGTCTCTGCTATGGTACTAGCATATACCTTTTATACGTATATGGGTCAATATGGGTACTGGCTTGCCCTTGCTATTCTGCAGATTGCAGAAGCGAAAAAAATAAAATTTAAAATTTAAATTACAAACAAACAATACAAACATTACAATTACAGATTGAATTTGGAGCAGTGTTGCCGATCTGAATTTGTGAAATTACACAATGAGCTGTTCAAATTGCACGCTTTTACACGCACTTAGTTTCACAAATACACACTTTTTACACACCACCTAATTTAAGTCATTCGGCGGCCCGGGATCTATTCCCATGAATTTTCTTTTTATTTTTTAAAGATTTTGTTTGTAAAAGGTTTTTTTTGGGCAAGTCTTGGGTTATTTTTTGTTAGTTTTAGTAGCTTACGTCCCATGCGTGAAGTGAAATATTAGACATTCTAAAATAGTAAACAAATCACTACAATGGTAATACTGTCGGGCGCCCAGTTGCCATTGGGACCTAGACTTTAGTCTCCACCTACATTGTAATATTTTGAAAATTCAGAAAGAAAGAATAACTTTTTTGACGAATGATTTTGAGAAATGGGCCCAAACTAGAGGTCAACCCTGTCTCCGATCAACCAACAGGCTCGGTTCGCACACATTTTACTCTTAACCATCTACACAAGTCCATCCGGCTGACGAAACCTGGGCTTGAGCGCGAATATTTTTTTTTCACTTCATTCAATGCTCTCATCTCGCTTCGCTCGCTTCGGGGCGCAACGAAATAGAACTAACGCAAATTTAAAATAAGGAACAAACATAACCTCAAAAAATATTAAAAAAGTCTTGCTACCGACGGGAATCGAACGCGGGCCATCCCTTCGCAAGCACAGGATCTGACCACTGCACCACGAGACGCGCTGACAGCAATTTCCTCGACCGTAACATGTTTGTCAGAAATGTGTTTGTGATGCGCACGCGCAACTACAGGGATTGTCAGGCGGATGGATGATTAAGAATGAAGTATCTGCGCCCGGCTCAACTAAAAAATAAAAATGTAACACAAGACAGAGCTGAGAGAATGACTTGTGGTGTCACGCTGTCAGCTGTCACACTAGGGTTTGTATTTTGCTTTGACAAGGGAAATTCTGTGCTGTCACAACTGCCACCTGACAGTCGTGGTGACTAGTGTTGCCACCCCTATTACAATAATAATAGATCTATTATAATCAGGTATTTTCTATTACGCTATTTCCAAGGGAAAAGGAATCTATTGCTTTTTTCGTTATATGAAGCGCTCGGGGGAACAAGGTACACAAGCCACATTTTTAAAAAAATTGAGATTTATGTACGGAATTCTTTCTCAAGAAGGTTATAAGCCACTGTGAAAATATTTCTAACAAACTCGAAGAGATGGCGCCACCAACCCTGAATGTTCTTGTTGCCTGAATTAAATATCAGGCCTATTTTTAACCAACAAAGTCATATGCCACGTCAAAATCATAATGGCCGAACAGAGACAGATGTCCGTTAAAAGGAAAGTGTTCGAAAATTATATTTCTAGTGCCAGTTCGAAAAGTGATTTTGATTCAGACGATAGTGTGAAGGACTTAAATTATTATCCTGATGATAGTAGGTCCGATTCTTGGTCGGATGACGATTTATCGGTAAGTAAATAATATTGTGGCTTATGACCTTCCTGCTGTTATTTTTGTGGCATGTGCCCTTTTACTTAATAGAATATGATACAAAAAATTTCGGATTTAATCAATGTTAATAAATCAGTATTTTATGTCAGAAAATAATGGTTACCCTAAAATAATATTTAACTATAGTTTTAACATAATTTAGCTAGCCTCCATTCTTAAAAAATGTATTACTCATTTCATGTGGCTTGTGCCCTTTTTGAATCGGACACAATCTTTTAATATTTGGCACGTTTATTTTATGAATAAACAGGCCTTATTTGGTGGTTATTTTCTTTCAGTCCCAATCCGAAGATAATGAAGGTGATGTGTCAAGAGGCGTCCTAGAAACACCCGATAAAGCTACTCCGTCACGATGGCGAAAACAAAATATTGCAGGAAGAAAAAAAGAAAAAGCCAAAACCAAACGTAACCTGGGACACAGCTATGTAAGCAGTAGAGATAAAAAGGTTGAAGATAGAAAGATTGGTTCTCCCTGCAAATGTCAGAAGAAATGCAGAGAAAAGATGCTTGAAAAGGAAAAGGACATCTTTAACGATTTTTGGAATTTGGGTTCATATAAAGAGCAAAACACTTATTTATTTGGATCTATTAAAGCCGTACCAAAAAAACGCTCATATAGGAAAAAAACAAAAAGGCAAGAATCCTCCAGGAAAATAAATTATCACTATTTTGTAAAATTAAATGGCTTAGATGTACAACTGTGTAAACAAGAGTTTTTATCGGTGCATGGGTTACAAAACTCTTCTAAACGGATAAGACTTATATGCAAACAGATTGTTGAAGGAAGAAGTGTTCCAAAAATGGACGAACGTGGAAAGCATCATAATAGACCCAATAGGATTCCTTATGAGCAAGTGCAATCTGTTCATGATCAAATTAAAGCTTTTCCAAAATATGTTAGCCACTACAGTAGGAAGAAGAATCCGAACAGAGTGTACTTGGATCACGACATTTCCATCTCTTCTTTGTACAAAGATTTTTATCTTGACTGGTGTAAAGATGAAAATATTATACCAGTAAAAGAAGACAGATATAGAAGAATATTCTGCAATGAATACAATATTGGCTTCAAGCTCCCAAAAAGTGACACTTGTCATACATGTGAATCTTTAAATATTTTGATTAAAACACACGAAAATAATCAAAACAGTGAAGAAGTAAAAAGACTAAAAATCCAACGAGACCTTCATCACAGGCGAGCAGACGCCATGCAGAATAGTTTGAGAGAGGAAGTAGAAGCAGCCAAAGCTACTGGAGAGAAAATTGTGCTTACTTTCGACTTACAGCAAACTCTTCCCACTCCAAACCTAACAGTTGGTCCTGCTTTTTATTTGCGTAAGGCTTGGACCTATAATTTAGGCGTTCATGACTGCGTAACTGGAAAAGCGAGCATGTTTATGTTGCCGGAAACTACAGCGAAGCGAGGTAGTGAAGAAATAGCTAGTATTCTCCTAAAATATCTTGGTTCCAAAGACACAACTGGCCAAAAAGATTTAGTGGTTTTTACCGATAACTGTGGCGGCCAGAACGAAAATTGGCAGATTATGTCACTCTGGCTACAGCTCGTGAGAGAAAATAAATTTAAAACTATTGAGCATAGGTTCCTTATTTCCGGTCACACTTATCTACCATGTGATCGTGATTTCGCACTTATAGAGAAGCATAAAAAATATTTGGGCTAGATCTATTCTCCCGAAGATTGGTTTAAGGCTGTTCAAAAGAGCAAACGGGTAAATCCATTCGATGTGGTCATTATGGAACAAAGTGACTTTTTTTCTTTCGACAGCATCTCTATTGCAAAGAAAAACATGACTGATAATAAAGAACCCTTAGAATTTAATAAAGTACTTTGTTTCCGCTTCGAATCTCAAAATCCCAATATAATGTTGGTGAAACATGAATTGAATGGAAATTTTAAACAAGTAAATATTGGAAAACGCGGAAATAAGCTTTGTCTTCAATCCAACGAAATTTTAAAAAAACTTGAAAAACAAATATGATAAGCCTGTAGAGCTAAACAGTAAGAAAGTGGAAGACTTGAAGAAGCTCATGCAATATGTACCTCCTGTTAACCAACATTTTTATCTAAACATTTTTGAAAGAGCTGAGTCCGTTACTGGTGATGCAGGTACAGAACAAAATGACGTAGAATGTGTTGACGGCGAATCTATTATAGATCTTGATGAAGACTTTTAAGTCTTTTGGTCTTTTTTATAGTGAGAACCCAAGTTTTTGTTCAGTTTATTTTATATAATATAAAATCTTAGTCAAATACTATTTTTGTGCTTACAAAATTGGGACGAAGTTTTAAAAACTTGACGTTTTTTAATTTTTTTTTAAATCAAAATTTAAGTTTTCTATTCAGTTTATTTCATTTGATATATCTTAGTCAGATATTATTTTTATAGTGAAAATATTTTATTGCTGTTAAGACAGACCTAGTTTGTAGTTATGTGTTTCTGTTTCAAAAATATATAATATATTTTTTAAGGCATAAAAGTCACAAGCCACACTTTTTTTCCGAATTTCAAAATATTTTTATTAAAAGAAAAAAAAATATTTTTTTTTTGTCACAGGCTGTTAGATAAACCCATTTTAAATAAATATTGGAAAAGTCGTTCCATTGATAACACAATTCTGATTTCAGGATTTAACCAAAACTTTAAAGTTAAGTTTTCTCAATAAAAGCCAAATGTGGCTTATGTACCTTGTTCCTCCAAGCGCTTCATATCATGTTTAGGCTACCTTTAGGCTACCAAAAATGTTACAAGCATCTAGTTCTAAAATTCTTAATATTAAACACAAAAATAAAATAACAAATATAACACTAATTTAAGCCGCACAATGCATAGCACAACGAAAGGAATAAGTAAAACCAAAAACGAACAATCAACAAAAAATACTGCGCACACAGTGAACAAAGCACCAAACTTCCATGGGGAACCCCATGCCCATCAAGTTTAGGTGCTGACAGTACTAACACCTACCTAATAGAAAATAGATAAAAGCAAAGCCTAAAACTCTAAACAAACTAGGTTTGTTTGGTATATGCCACTAGTGTACACTATTTTGCACTTTTCGTAAAATATGGCGTTTGGTATAATTTATTGCAGTTAGATTGAGTGTTTGGTATGCCAGTGTAGTGTAGAAAAGTGTCCACTAAATTCAACTAGCTTTTTAGGTGGTGTTAATCAGTGCTGCAATCAGCTCTTTCCCGATTTGCCTGCAGAGACAACTCTGTTGCCTGTTTCTTATATTTTCTGCGATTTTAAGGTTAAACTTATAATTTTGTGAGTAGAAATATGGAAGTTAGGTCAGGAGGTCCTGTAATATCAAATTTGTTCCCTATAGAATCTCTTTCTCGATTTTTGTGCCAGATCATTTTAAGCGCCGAAATTATTTGCGCAAAAGAACTAAAAAAACAAGAAAAATTCGTTGAGGTTATCCTAGTGACGAAATTGCACTTTTTAACACCTTTGGCGTTTGGTAAAAATGAGAACAAGTAACTACACGAAGGAATCCGTACTTCCACTAGTTACACTGCCCTACTCTACACTGTACCAACATACCAAACAAAGCTTATGAAGAGCCGTATAGTGGGTCATAGCCCGACAGATGTCGCTGGATTTGTAAACCAGAACAGGAAAGCACGTCTAATCCTATTTATTTTTTATTACAATAGATGGCAATGGTATATCGGCTTTGGCTTGGAAAGCCGTAAAAAAACAAAAGGTTTTTTCAATTTACAAAATTACATTCAAAATATACGCTCTTTGTGAAATTACACACAAAATACACGCTTTTTGAGAGCGTTCGAAAAATGCACGCAAGGCAATCAAAACGCACACAAAGCGTGTAATTACACGCTAATTGGCAACACTGATTTGGAGGTTAGATTTAGGGATGCCCATCTAGAATCGATCTTTTGGAAGATCGATTTCGTTAAGTTAAAAAGTCGATCTTTTGAATCGATTCTCTTTGGGTCGATTTAATCGAAGATTTTATGTTTATGAGTATGACTGATATTTTCGGATTTAGGCCTCGTCAAAATTAATAAATTATTGAATGCAAATATTATGCGATGCATGCAAGGCAATCGGCAATATCGTAATCGCGAATTCGTATGACGTCAGTGCCGCAAGCCGCAATATGTATGCTGTGCTTAATATGCTATTAGTATTTAATATAACAGGAACTGTTATAACAAATTAAGAATTAAGTTAACTAAAGATCGATTTTCTTAAAGATCGATATTACTATATCCGATTTAATCGCGAATTGATTCTGTTGCTTTCGATTTGGATCGATCCCAGAAATCTATACTTATCTGATCGGCAACACTAGTTATAGAGCAGGCGCTGGAAGTACTTGAGTATGCAAAATGTGAGGACCGGCAAATATGTTCAAATTCTTATACCTGTAATCATAAATAATGGGAAAACCCATCTTGCCGGTAACTGCGGTGGTCCCTTACTCAGCTATCCACCCCACTCCGAGCCATATGGCATAAGCATAGCGCGGCTAGACGGTGCCGTTCGCCGTTCAGTGTCTTTATTGTGTCAGTACGAATACGTTGCGCTAAAGGCTAATATTTTGTCGTGTAATACGTTATAATTAACTTTTCGTTGTTTTTGAGTGTCTACTTAATGCTTCACATAAAAAAGTAAAAAAATGTTAGAAGTGATAAATTTAAAAAGAAAAAGACCAAACGAGTCATCGTGTTTATTTTGCGATGGAACGAAAGACTTAGTTAAATAACCAATATCAAAAACGTGGCTTAGTATTAAGAGAGCAGCGGACAGAAGAAAGGACAATATTAGTGAAAAATTTGAAAAGCTGTATAATCCAGAGTCCACAACACAAGGGTTTTCATGGCACCAAAATTGTTTAGCTACCTATACTAATATAGAAGGTGCGGTAATCGAAAATCGTGTGGTGAAATCTTTACTTATTGATAAATATGGTGAAAACATATTATTTTCATATCCGGCTGACAGATCAAAATCTTCATTAGTGTTTTTGGGCGACATACCACTGGAGGAAGTAGTTGAACGTGTTCGATACATTCATTCGAAAAACTACATTGTTGAAATTGCAAAGAAACTGCGGCAAGAATTATTAAAAATAGAATTAATACCAAGTGGCTATTTACGAGGTGAGACTTTACTCGAAAATTTACTGAAAAATGGGCAATTGTCGCCAACTTGGCATACTTTTATGCAAGCATTATTTAATGCAAAAAACCAAGAATTGAGCGAAAACTCTTCTAGAAGGGCGTTATCCGTGTTTTATGACATATTTTTTACTGTTACTGAAAAACAGACTCCGAAACATATAGCTTTAGCTGAATCAATTCATCACTTGACTAGATCAAAACAATTGATAACTATGTTGAATAAGTTTGGACATTGCATCGGCTATAAAGCATTAAAAGACCTTGATACGGAAGTAACAATTTCCATTTTAAATAAAGATTCAGAGAAAAATGTCCTTATTCCTAAAAATATATTAAGAAATCCATCGCTATTTCTTCATGGGGCTATGGATAACAACGATTTTAATGAAGAAACATTAAGCGGAAAATACTCTACCCATGTAACAGCAACGGTCATATATCAACAAAAAAATACGCCCGAGGAAGAAATGAAGCTTGTTAAATTGAAACCTACAGCTGAGCAAATTGAGTGTGATTTGAAAGCGCTACACTGCCAAGAAATTCATCATTTTAAACCAAATATGCAGCCTTCAGCATCTAGTTATATTACCAGTAGCTGTTTACTAACTTCCGATCACAATTATTCGCAATTTAATACTTTTCTTTGGATTATATGTAGATTGCATTATGATGAATCGATTAATAATTTCCGCAGGCCATTGAAGAACTCAATACCAGGATGGACTCCATTTCAACAATTACTATCATCTGAAAGCTCACCGGTAACTACTATTGGATTTAGCCCCGTTATTCCTCAGCCACCAACTTCAAAAGATGTTGTGTACACTGCCATGAAAAATGTTTTGAACTTATGTCTATCATATAGCTGTTCTTTCATGCGACATGTCCATATACCTCATAGCGAAAGATATCCAACAGAATAGTCAAGAATTTCGGGGACTGATACTGAGAATTGGAACATTTCATTTACAAAAAAATTTCTTGAGATGTTTGGGCCAATACATAGAAGGAAGTGGACTCGACAGTATTCTGATTGACGCCAATGTTTATGGTGCTAATACTTTGGCCTCAATTCTTAAAGGTACTCAATATAACAGAGGCGTTAGAGCACATAAACTTACCTACGAAGCATTGAGAAGCATACAGTTGTCTGAATTTATAGATTACATGAATTTTTCCCGGGATCAAATACTGCAGTTAAACAGCTGTTTTCAGGAGATAAGGGAAGTAGTAGTAGATAAGGATCAGCCAGGTTTGATGGAGAAATATAATCAACATAAAACAATCATTGCAGATTTTTACACAAATTTTTTAAGATTCTTGTCTCATGTGAGCACTGAAAATGAACTACACAAACATCTAAATAATTACTGTGAGATGGTAGAAATCCTTTTGAATTCAATTATGGCTGACAGAAGTAATAATTATGAATTACATTTATTTAGTACAAGACAAATGTTGCCTTACTTTTTCCCTATGAATCACACTAACTATGTCCGTGTAGTGACACTTTACATACAAGATAAGTTAAAATTACCTCCAGAGGTCGTACTTGATATGAAGAAAGGTATGCATTCTGTTAAACGAACTGCAGGTACATTCAATTCAGTAGGTTGCGATTTAGCACTAGAGCAGTCTCAGAATCGATCTTCCGCAGTGACTGGAGGCTTGATTGGTATCACTAAAAATGAAGAAGCAATGCAGAGATGGTTGCTTCTGTATCCTTTCAAAAATAGCGTTCACTCAGCTCTCTCTTCATATATTGGAATACAATCTGACACCACAAGTGACATTAATACCCATAATGAATGGACACAATCGAGGATTAACAAGGACGAAAAGGACATGGAAAATATCATTAAGTGTTTCAATGCTTGTAATCCATTCGACAGTAGTGCAGATTGTGTGCTTAGAAATATTTAGACAGGCGCAATTGCTAATGACGCTACTTCGCAATGCTTACTTAATATTAAAGAAAATGGTGAGACTATTAACTACATTCGAAAATGAACGATTTATCATGGAAACTAAGAAATTATCGGATCCTATAAAAAAAACGAAATTTCACAACTTTGAAGATACTCCTGCCAAAAAAACCACAAACTCTTCCGACAAGAAATTGCAAGATATAACAGATATAACAATTTTCCAAAAGTCATTCATGCTAGCTTCTCAACGTGGATTTGACACAAAAATGTTAGCATCATATGAAATACTAGGCTACTGCAAGTATCTTTTTGACAAAGACGGATTTTACAGAAAATCACCAAAATCAGAACTCGCCCATGAAATTCAAATTAATCATAATTGTGGTACGAGCTCCCATCAAGACATTATAGATTTAAATACTCCAAAAATATATATTGTTGACGGTATGGCACTTGTTCATCAAATCCAGTTAAAGAAGTTCAATACCTTCGGTGATATTGCCGAAGCGTTTTTCAAAAAGATCATGCTAATTTTTACGCAGTCTAATGTGAAGAGAATAGATATAATATTTGACAGATATGACGATATTTCAATAAAATTTTTAGAGACAGGTTTTCGGAGTAAAGGCCAAATTATTAAAAATATCATAATTTCAAGTCATTCAACAAAAATTCCTATTGACTGTAAAGCTTTCTTTTCAAGCACTCATAATAAATTACAACTTGTTCGGTATCTTTGCGCTAATGCTCCAAAATATGCGCAAGTAAAAGAAGACTGCGAGATGTACATTTGTGGATGATCGATGATCCAACAAGCTGTTTCAAGCTGCAAAGGTCTTCATTTTGTGAGGTACCTGAATTAAAATCAAATCACTTAGAAGCTGATTCAAGGATGTTTTGTCATATATTTCACGCCGTAAGAAATCAATCTGCACATGTTATTATCCTTAGTGCTGATACAGATGTATTCATCTTGGCGATTTATTACTGGGAAAAACTAGCAAATATTGGTTGTCTGGGTCTATGGTTTGACGGTTCCTATAAAAAGAAACATCTTCTAGGATGCCATTTAGCTGCTGAATCCCTTGGCGAGAGCATATGTAATATTTTGCCAGCATTACATTCCGTCAGTGGCTGCGATGCTACCAGTAGATTAGGCAGTAAAAAACAATTTTTTAAAGCTGCATCTGAAGATTTTGTACAAAAAGCTCTGCAATCTTTGGGAAACCTTCACCTAAATGCTGAACAATTAAAACAGTTAGAAACGGTCTGCACATATGTTCTTTCAAAAAAGAAACTAACTGCTGATGAACTGCGATATAAACTGATTTCCCAAAACATAGGTTTCGGCTTTAACTTAATGAAAGTGATATGTACGTCAGATGCTTTACATTTGCATTTGTTACGGGCTGCAGTACAGACATTTATTTGGCAAAATGCACATAAGACACAATTATTGGAACCCATCGATTACTCTTTATTTGGCTATGAAGAGAAGAATGGTGACTTACATCCGCGACAAATGACAAAACCGCCCTTGCCAGAGTATCTGTTCCAGCCTTGTAAATGTACATCCAATTGTCGAACAATGTCTTGTAGTTGTAAAAAGTCAGTATCACCTTGTATTTCATTATGTAAATGCATAAATAATGATTGCATAAATAAAAATGAATAATTATTAGTCTTGTTTTCATATATTTCTATTGGTATTCGAAGTTTCTTCATATTTCTTTAAAAATAATATTACATGTTTCTTTAAATTCCAATTTTTGTTTTTTATTTCAATGTACAACATATCGTTATGTTTTTATTGTTTGTTGTTAATTTAGAGGATGGCTTTTAAATGAAAGTGTTGCTTAACGTCCGCTGGATTTCCGACCTTTAGTAAGTCAGTTTGATTTGTATCAACAAACTCCCCAATAGCACGTCTGTAGCTATGTCACTATAGCTGTGTGGATAGATCAATGTGGCGACAGCTCAGGTCGTGAGTTCAAATCCTACTGATAACATAAAGTTTTAAAATATACTTTTTTATTTAAATCCACACTACATTAAAATGACTACAAAGCATGTATCCCATGGATTTCCTTTATAGAAAAGAGGAGGGGGGATAAAAAAAAAGTGGACCAAAAAATGAACCGGCAAGATCCGGATTACAAATCTTTGATCTATTCTTAGCTACTATCCACTCATAAAATGCGGTCCTCACATTTTGCATACTCAGATCCTTCTAACTCCCGGTCTATTAGGTTGGCTGTCATCAGCGGCTAGTTCACAATTTGCATTCCGTTTGCTATTCGTTGAAATGAATATTCTTTTAAAGGTTGTTTGTAAAGTTTTTTTACCTTGATTGTGGGCATGCCTTAGGCTAGTTTTTCTTAGTTCCGCCTCTGCAGCGAGCGGGGGGGCCATGTGTGAACATTATACAATAACAGGGAGAGTTATTGTATCATGATGCGTAAAGTCAAATATGAAGACTTGTTAAAATGGTAAATGAACGCTCAATCAATAGTAAACGGAATGCATGTTGTGAATTAGCCGCTCCTTAGTTTCTAGCCCTATCAGTGACTTATCGTTGCCTGTACCACATCAGAGGGCTTCAGCTTCAGAGTTGCGCGGGCATCACATTATTGACTACAATGTCATATTACAGTTATTACACTTTCGCATAGCCCTCCGCTCGCTACGGGGGGCAAACACCAGAAACCAACCAAAATTAACCCAAGGCATGCCCAAAGTGAAGAAAAAAACTTTTTACACTTAATATTAAAAATAAAAGTTGTGTGTGCTTAAGACCACACGATAGAAGTGAAAACTTCAACAAGCGTGGCAAGGCAGTAATAATTAATATTATGGAATAAATATTTCATAGTGATTTTATTTTTTAGTATTGACCTTACCCAAAGGAGCGTTACATAGCCGAGCGTGACGGCTCAGTCTCATTCAACACCCAAAAAAATTAGTATTGACTACCCGAAGGAGCGTTACATAGCCGAGCATGATGGCTCAGTCTCATTCAACACTCACAAAATTTAGTATTGACTTTACCCGAAGGAGCGTTATATAGCCGAGCGTGACGGCTCAGTCTCATTCAACACTCACAAAAAAAGTGCTGAGCGCGCCTATAGAAGTTCTCACTTCAAAAAAAAATGAGCGAGTCCGCTAGTACTCGAGGCTGATGTGTAAACATATCCTATAACATCGGTTGTAAAAAATTACAACAGCACGTTGTGTTCACAGGCGGTCACCCATCCAAGTACTAACCACGCCCGACGTTGCTTAGCTTCAGTGATCGGACGAAAACTGGTATTTTCCACGTGCTATGGCCGGTACCTGTACGTTTTAGTTTGTTCATAGAATAAAAAAAAACATTCGCATATATAATATTAGTTAGGATTCTTTAATAATACTTACTGGCAGCTTCGGAGTGGATTAATTCACTGCACAAATTCGAAACGAAAATCTAATGCCACCAGGAATAACATTAACATATGGACACAGCTTATTTCTTATTTACCTAGTCATCTTGGGCCGACATTCTTTGATTTGGGAAAGTCAATAACCAAATCTTGCAAATTTTAGAAGAGGGCTATGACCCAATATTGTGTTAAACGTCTGGGCATCTGAATTATACTTTTGACAGTTCGTTTAATTTAAAATAATACTGTGCTTTTTTATCGTCTAAAATCCGTTTAAAAACGATTTTAAATAATAAAATTGTATAAAAATCGGATTTTTTAGGACGATAGCCGTGACTTCGGACGAATTTGTCGTTGATTTTGAAGCGAAAATTCATTTTAAATTCAACCGTCCATTAAAAATAAGCTGTACTATGGATCCAAATACACTGCGAATATAATAATTAAAAAATAATACTTTTGACGGTTCGTTTAATTTAAAATATGCTTTTTTATCGTCTAAAATCCATTTGAAACGATTTTAAATGCCAAAATTGTATATAATATCGCCTTAGCGGCTAGAATCGGTTTATGCATTTTTGTCCCCATACTTCCGCCCCGCCTACACATTTCCGTCCCATTTGCCGAGATTACCCTCATACCGCCGCGTAAGATGTTTACACATCAGTCAATGCTACCTACACTAGATGGCGTTGGAGTCAACGGTCAGGGATTAGCCTAACACAAGTAGAGCACTATGTAAAAATCGGTCGATCCATCTCGTATTACAATATGTCTTGGTGATGCAATTAATTTGCCACAAGAGCTCTAGTGGTCGAGAGGTTTAGATGGTTATGTCTCACCCACGGCCCGGGTTCAGTCCCGTTGCTTTTTTTATTATTTTTAAGATTATGTTTCTAAACAGATTTTTTTCTTGATTTTGGATATGTCTTGGGTTAGCACCTAATTAGTTTCCTTTTCATGAGCCCCCCTAGCGAGCGAAGCGAGCGGAGGGCCGTGCGGATCGACCAATAGGAGAGGCGGATTTTTACATAGTGCTCTACTTCTGTAAAGGATCTTAAAATGCCAGGGATTATGCTCTCCGCGGGCTCTCCCTAGAGTTTAATTTGAACTGTCATATTCATACTTGTCGATCTCGTCTAGTATCAGTGTTGTCAACTCGTGGGAAATTTCCCTTTTCGTGGTAATTGTCGGACGAAATATTTTAAAATGGGAAAAAGGGAAGAAAATGAAAATATAGACATTTTCATAGGAAAAAATATGGTTTGATCAGAATTCGATTTATGTGATAAAATCTATGTTGCAAAGTAACAATATCTGTAGCTATGAATATTATTTTAGCACTCGTCACAAGAAATTATGGAATACAAAAGCCATGTATAGTTTTAAGGAGTTCAACTCTTAGGTTTTTGGTAGTATTTTCTATAATATTGTTTTGTGTTGAAATTTTTATTAAACAAAGTATCTATGACCTTGCTATGCATTATTTTATTAATGTTTAGTTGTTTATGGTAAAAGATATTGTGTAAAATAGTAAGAAAACTATTCTCTAAAATATAAAACATTAATATCAGCATTTTGCTACGAGATGACCCTGATAAAAAGGGCTGTCAACTGTCATAGTCAATATAAAAAATCGTGGGAAATTTTTTGGGATTTTTTTAATGTTTGTTATGGGAAATTTGGCAATTTTTATTCATTGTAGTGGGAAATTTTGTTCTAAAAGGTTGGTCACACTGTCTAGTAATCAGCTTCTAATAGCGGATTCTATGAGTTAGACAAAGACATATATCATTTGTTTTTGCAATAGTGTCGACACGACTTTGGCTCCATCTACAATCACCTTTGGTGATACTAAATAAAGAGAGCGCTATACGGAAATGCATTAAGTAAAAGAAATGGCATGATGGGACAAATTTTCTATTTTACTTAACTGTCTCTCCCTTGTCTCTGACATAACCTTAAAAAACATGCCTTACCAATTACCATTGGAATCAAACCCGGGCCGCCGTATTAGAAAAATACGCTCTCTCATAGTTCGACCATTCATGAATATCTGTTGCGCGTAAAACCCTTTTGAATGTGTTAGCAAGATATAATGAATAAGATGATACCTACCCTTAAGGATGCGGCTAGCGCAACATGTGTGCTCCAACTTGAATTATAATTACTTACTCTTGACCAGGGCGTCACCAGTTTGAAATATCCAAATCCGCAGACCCAAACAGGAAAATCCTCGGTCTTAAGAATCCATATGGGCGATCCAAAATCGACGATTCTCCGCTACACGTGGGCGATTCACATCCAAAACGACTATTAACTACACCTGTTTGGTTGAGGTATTTCACAGCAAATAAAAGACGGCAACGTTCGTGCAGGTTTAAATTTATTGGCGTTCGTTAGGTTTGACGATAACGTGTTGTCATATTTCTTTCAATAAACAAAATGATATAAATATAAAAACAGGGAAAAGAGCTCAATTGGGAACAAATAACAACTTGATATATGCTCACAAATGACGATCTAGATCATAACAGATGTAACAAAATGATGTAATAAATGGTTACGGAAGATAAAAAAACAATTGTAACTAATTAAAGATAAACGTAATATACGTAAGGTATCTATCGTCACATCAACCAATAATTAAAAGTTATCAGGATAATACTTATTACTACTAACGTCGTTGCGCGTGTACCATGGTATACGACTCGCAGTTGTACATATATAAACCTTAAATTTTCAGTTTAAGAGATACCGTTACGTAAAATTACAATAATCAGACATTTAGTCGGTCAGAACGTAAATGTTATTACCGCAAAAAAGAACTATGAGCAATTAATTGAATCACACTAGTCTTCGCCGATAAAACCTCCGGCCTTTTGCACGCGGACTACTGCTATGCACCTTGGGACCCATAAACTCTCAGTGGTATTTGAGGTAATGCCATACCTCTATGGCTACAGTCGGTACCAATAAAACACAACCAACTGTGCTGCCTGGTAGCTACTTGGTTAGCTACTAAACCTCTCTTCAAACAGAACTTCCTCCAACCAAAATATCTCCAAATAACATTAACTTGTTCCATAAACAAATAACTCCAGGCCAAAATAGCTCCAAAAAAACAGTCTCCCGATACAAAAAAAAAAACCTGAAAGAGAGCAAGTGCTAAGTATGTATTCTCTTACTGCAATTTCAAGCAGCTCCTCTTTCAGAACACTCTCCAGTCGAAGAGTATTTAATAATAATAATAATGAGAGTCGTCTTGCCAAAATGCGAAGGTCATAATAAAAAAATATCATATCACCCTACAGGTGAAAGACATAAAATACTAAGAAAACTGACCAATAACAAAACCACTGTTTGCTCTTTTAAGAGTTCAGACCCCCCAGGCAAGAACAAAGCTTGTCCATTTATGTCATTAATATTAACTCTAAATTTACTAAACTTACGTACGACTTTAAGTTCTTATAAGCAAAATTTAAAGTAGAAAAGAAATTTATCAACGATTATATACAACTTTATACAACATTAAACCCTATTATACACTACGGGTGCCCATAAAGACAAATAATCAGCTAGGAGTGCTCGACTGCCATTTCATACCGATGTCGATATCAGAAACTATCGTTCAATACGCTCGGTTTCCCCAGAATATTACTTCTCGTAAAAATAACGAGTATAATTAGTCATGCTATGCCTGTTCCAGACCTAAGTTATCTTTTGTTTGACGATATTCCGTTATACGTCCAAGAATTAATAAAAACACTCTCTATATAGCAGTATTGTGCAGTATTTCAATCCCCTTTGGGACCCGTTAGAAAACTATAATATACCCTGAGAAAATAAATCGGCGTACTTTGTTCCAGAATCCACTGCACGTGGCAAGCTACCAACCAAAAATCTTGACTCTCAGGCAAAATCCATCCAATCCAGTCAGGCAATTTACTACAGCAACCTAGTAACTATGCCACTTTTTACCCGAAACAGGTATAATCCTCCTCAGGGTGAATTAAAAATTCTTAAACTTTTTATCAGGCATACGCACTAGCTCCTTTGAGGGTTTTCTAAGAAAGAGAGAACGAAATCTGGTCAAAAACGACTACAGAGATCGTGAAATTCAATGTTAAAAAGCTAGCAAAAACTCGGCCGACAGGCCCTCTTTACACTGTCCTGTAGCCCACGCAAAATACTACCAGCCGGTTGTATCATATGATGTACTGCTGGCAGAACAAAGAGTTCCAACGATAAATCCATCACTAACAATGCCCAAACAACCAAAAACCAAATCATTCCGAACATCCGAACGGCGGCCATTTAAAACTCCTATCACCAAATCTGTTCGACGCATAAATCCGTGATCAATCGGAATCGGACCTAAACGTACCTTAAGCTAGACCCGTTTTTACCTTGCTGAAACATTCGCGAAACAATTCGAGCGACGTTGCCAAGTTAGGGAACATACGCATTTGCTAAAACATCCTGACTGCGTATAATTAAAGCGAAAGCGAAAAACAGTCGTTTAATATCAAACTGACGATTAGCACATCAATTATGTATTTTCCTGTTGGCTTAAACCGTAACCAGGTCAAAATCGCACGACGACCGCAAGCGAATATAGCATCTGGCAACGTTCCCAGAATATCCCTTCCATTTAAAGCATTCGTCCATAGGCAACCAACAATTCTTATTTTTACTCTAACGCGATTTATTTTTATTGTTTGAAAGTTATATCAAAAGTAAACATTGGTCGAATTTAACTTTTTCCTATTAAATATTGAAACAAACCCAGGAATAATAACCGAGAAATCCCATAACCAATGTTTCTGACATTCCTGAGACCGTTTTGAATGTATATTATCGTCGAAAAGGAAATCGTTCACAAGTTAAGAGATTTAATTGAACGTTTTGAAGTACAAGCCTATAACTTGCATGTTTTTCTCGACAGCGGGCAGAATACGGTACGATTTAGAGATTGATTATGTACTAGGCCAGCGATATTGTCAACTAACATAATATCATACAGTGGAAAGTTTGAACTTAACCTTGAATCGTAATTATAAATTGTCGTTAATTAAAGTATAAACTGTTATGATTAACCTCGTTGACAATTCAAAACAATACTCGAATTAGAGGTCAGAGTTTGGTAAAAAAGCTGTGCAGCACCCCATACGGGCAGACTTTTTTCTCCAGTGCGAATTACCGAAAGGGAAAAGCCCCTCTGGTAGATCAAAGCTCTCACTTTAAAAAATACCTATCAGTGCGAATTATCGAAAGGGAAAAGCCCCTCTGATCAGGCACGGTTAAAAAAGACCTATCAGTGCGAATTACCGAAAGGGAAAAGCCACCTTAAAAGTGAATCAGTGAAAATTAATAACGCCATAAGGCAAAGTGCTATTTAAATTAACTACATATAAAAAATTAAACTACGTAACTAAACATTCAGCCCGATCAAATACTCTATTCGCCCGTCAGTCTAATTGTAACAGCCCTTCAGGCTAGCTCTCCCTCTCTCTCGCTGCTGTTCGTGGTTGACATTTTCGCGAGGAATATCCCAGGGGACTTGCGAGATATGCATTCCCCTTCTATACTCCACCTGAAGTTAATAAACCAAGCTTTTTTACACCGAGTGTTTCTATCAATCTCTCCCAACTACCTATATCTGAGCTCCGTCTTCTTACCCGAAACTCCAATGCGCTCCAACAGCGCAACTATTGCAACGAATTCAGGTCCATAGGCAACAAGCGGAGAAGCGTATATGTGACAATATCAAACAGAGAAAATCAAATTTATAGTCAGCCTGATAGGCTAGCATAATAGATGCACGATTAAGGGTGGAATCACAGATTTTATTTGACCTCTATCTGTTACATGTTTTCATGCTAAATTGACATGTAACGTATCACCCAACTGATCAATTTTTGTTTAACCACCTGACTACGGTACAGTCCTGGCTGTCAGGATCGAAAGGGTCAATAATGCCGCCGCCTGCCCTTGCCCGTGACGCCGTGACCCCATACAGCCCGAATTGCAAGCGGAGTTTGCCCTTTCGCTACAAGCATGCTCTATCTCCTGAGGAAGGCTCTCACCTGATTTTTCAGGTTCCGCCAGTACCAACGGTCGTCTTTTGTTTTATCGCCTTTGTCATTTCGGCCGCCACAATCTGCTGGATACTATAGCCACGGCAAATATAACAACCAGCAATATCACATCTTCTTTTTTTGCATCTGCGCAAGTTCGCGCGCAAGATATTCCTTGGTAGGAAATCCGTCAAACTGCCGCCAGCGGCGTCGTGTTCTTACGACTGCTTTATTTTATTGCTATTGGAGTTAAATCGAAACCATAGGCGTGTATTTGTCAAATAATTGACATTGTGACAAACGAATGTTGTTTATGACATTGTGTAATGCAAAAAGCCATGGTGTTTAAGCAATAAGAACTTGTACAAACCAGAGATATTCTTCCAAGATGAATTTCTTTAGATTCCCTGCTCATACAACAAGGTATACATATATTTCTTAACCCATTGATATTTGAAATTTTATATTACGGCTCTGTTCATCAGATCATACTCATATATATTTCAAATCCAGCCCTGACTTTTCCTACCCAACTGACATTAGCAAGGTCAAATTTAATTTTTCGCCTGACAGATCGAGTAATATTGCTGGTTGTTATATTTGCCGTGCTATAGCCGCCAAACCTCCTTTCAACAGCTTACGTACCATGGAAACTGTCTCGTCTTCCATCACCGATTTGTCTTCGCCGTGGACACCGTCGCTCAATTCAGGCTCGTAATCAAGTTCTGAATTGTCACATCTGCCATCACCAGAAAAACGTCTTTTACACACCAATAAACACAGTTAAATAATGCAGCAATTCTTTGAAAAATCAGCATACGCACTCACCGTAACCTATTCAAAAATTGTCCAATGTCAACGTCAACCCGCTGTCAAGGATAGCAAAAACGCCAGCCAATTGTTAGAGTTTTGTAACACCGCCACACACACAGAACAAAAAAACTCCAACGTGATTCATCTCGCCGAGAATCGCGTTATTCAGCGCTCTTCACAACAATTAACACAATCCATAGGTTATCTGACTTCTTATCTGTGTAATGAACGCCGATTTACCCTGTTCCTTTACTTGCTGTGTACTCGGTCTTTTCTTCACCTCCTGTTCATAACCGGGTTCGCAGTACCAGTGTGTTGACACCCTATTTTCGAAGTAAAATAATTTTCCTATACACTTGGGCAACCACCCATATTTCGCTACCTAGTTGAATACCACTTTATGTCTCCTACCAGTGCTTAAATCTCTTCTCAGGTATATTAAATATAATTAAATTAATGTAAACAACATCAGTGATGTTTTAATAAAATAATTGAAAGGGAGCTTTTTTATAGCGGTTAAATTTATTCGCTTATTTTTTAATATGACCTCGTATCTACAGCGCCAGACAATCAGACCTTGCACATTAAAAGAAGATGATACTGGTATTATTAATTAGACACTGTGCATTTTTTTCGGTGTATCAACTTTCCTAGAATATTATATGTTAGTAGCCAGTCAAACATTTATGGAATAAAATATATTCAATTAGCAAGGATCGTTTCCGCAGTGAATTAACTAAATAAAATACAAAGTATGATAGCACTAATTGTTTAATGGGATACTCTTTTAATTATCAAATACTACAGCAATAAATGTTTCCCAATATACAGGCACTCTATGCCTCATTATTTAAATTAAACTTACTATCTAACTTAAGCACTGAATTATTTGACTGAAATACTTATGAATTTCTTGCAGACAGACAGAGCTGTTTAAGATCATTTAAAAAATGATTTAAATCAAAGATCAAAGATTCTTTTCATTTGGACAAACGATTTAAATTAAAGATCGTTTTGTATATAAAGAAAGATTTAAATAATAAATCTTTTTTATATTCAAGCCTTTTTTACATTTTAAATCATTTTAGGAAATATTTAAATCTTCTGAAAAGTTTTAAATACTTTCTCAAATGATCTAAAATGTAAAAGAGATTGAAATCATTTGGTTGGTTATGTACAACGAATTGGCGTCGTTGGTTATGTACCGTTAAAAACCCCTTAGAGCGTAATCAAAATGTTATTTATATAAATTAAGTAAAAAAAAAGCAAAAGTGTGACGTCACCCAATCTAAATTTTAAAAACAATACAATCTTAAATAGGTACCTCAAAATAACATACAAAAACCAAAAATGCTACTTAAACCTTGTTTTTTCTTAATGGATTTTTTGACACATTGTCAAATGTTTAAAAGCCGTTAGCATTCACATAATTGCTAACTTTGCACTTCTTATTATGTTAGCCGATTATATTAATTAAAATGAAAACACAAACAACATCAAACATACAAAATCGCTCATTATGTGCATGCTAGCAGCTTTGAAATATTTGACAATGTGTCAAAAATTCCATTAAAAAACAAGCTTTAATTTTTTTTGACAATTACTTTTTGATAAAATCAACTTGAAATTTGACAAAATCTTATTATTTCAAATATCTTTTTTTTTATTTTTGATTTGAATTTTTCCTAGAAATATATT
This sequence comes from Pissodes strobi, assembly GCA_016904865.1. NCBI lineage: Eukaryota > Metazoa > Arthropoda > Insecta > Coleoptera > Curculionidae > Pissodes > Pissodes strobi. Next base: position 75,615 of record MU186110.1, on the reverse strand, counting down.
TCTGGCGGAAAAATCTAATTTACTTTTTAGCTAGGTTTTCTATGGTATTTTGTTTGCTTTTTTTAGAGTGATTACTTCGTAAGGGGTTTGTTTATGACGCAGAAACTTTCATCGAAATTATCGGGAATATATATTTTTAAGAAATCAATAATACAAAAGTTTCCCGTATAGCCAATATATATTTAAAGAAGGAAATTAAGTAACGCGCATTAAATAAATTTCATTACAACATACAAAATAAACATAGAACAAAAACACTTAGGATGTATTTATTGCTGTATTTTATTATAGTTAAAGTATTTTTAATGATTTAAATATTTTTTAATGATTTAAATCTACATCTGTTTAAGGATTTATATTCTTTTGAAGATTTAAATCCTTTTAGAAAGATTTAAATACTATTTTTAAATCAAAAATCAAAGATACCTTTCAGAAAGATTTAAATCATAAATTAAAAATCACTTTCAGAAAAAATATTTAAACTCAAAGTATTTAAATCAAAAAATGTATTTAAATCACAAAAATGACTTAAATCTCACTGATGGTGACAGCTCTGCAGACAGACAACGATAAATGTTTTCAAATATACAAGCAACCTACACATTATGATTTAAAACTAAACTTTCTGTCTAACTTGAGCACTGAAATGCTTTACTGAAATACTCATGAATTTCTTGCAGACAGACAACGATAAATGTTTTCAAATATACAAGCAATCTGCACATTATGATTTAAAACTAAACTTTCTGTCTAACTTGAACACTGAAATGTTTTACTGAAATACACATGAATTTCTTGCAGACAGACAACGATAAATATTTTAAAATATACAAGCAATCTACACATTATGATTTAAAACTAAATTTACTGTCTAACTTGAGCACTGAAATGTTTTACAGAAATACTCACGAAAATCTCGCAGACAGACAACGATAAATGTTTTCAAATCCATCAGCACTTTACACATTATGACTTAAAACTAAACTTACTGGCTAACGCTTAATGTTCACCCGGAACCTGCTACTGAAACCTTCATTGCTTCTGTTTGACCAGTTTTCCCCCTCGACGGATGACGAATTTCAATAATGTTTCTTTACATTACTTTTCGAACCGACGACATGAATTTACTTATTTACTTAGTTATTTCCACGAGCCTTGAAACTGAAAGGCACTAATTTCGGTTTGGTCACAACTAAGACCATATTACCGACTAGAAACTTAAGATTTTAAATTTTTAAACTTTTTAATTCATTTTCGGCATAGTGACCCGCTATAACTGATATTTCTTAGAAAATTTTGGATTTGGCCATTACGACCTACTGCAAGTGGATTTGAGAATAAGACCGAGTTTTCTTCGACAATTTCACGCTTTTATAGCAGATTTTTGACGCATTTTATCTTCCAGAACATCCAGAATCTCTGTACACCTGTAGCAAGAAAACACGTGATGTTACGCAATTCGGCGAAAACACGGTTCGTGTTCTAATTGGTTTTATTTTCCATCTCCCCTAAGATTCGAAATTTTCCATGCCTAGCTTTTGCTTTTTAGTTCACACGTGTGTTCAAAGTTCAAGAAATCGTGGACCTTATATGGTCATATCCATTTTCCCCGCTGGACGGGAAAATAGAACCGCCCTGACCAATGAGGTTCTTTTTAGAGCAAGGTTTGGGGAACCAGCGTAAGAATTTGTTTGACAGCAGTTGATCTCTTTTTTAGTTCCGTTTGTGCCGCGTTCTCCTGTAGTCGAATACAAAAGTATACGTCACCGTCAAATCGGATCCCGAATCTTATGCCGTTATTCACCATCCCGCTTCTTGCGCGATGGTGAATTCATATTTATTTTTTCATTTTGTATTGAACGAGTTTAAGTGCTTTTGCGGTTAACTTATCGCCATGCCCTGATGTTGGATCTTCAGTGAGATTCGACCAATAACCACGAATTGCTCTCCTCCCCGCTGTAACCTATTGAGAAAACTCGGAAGGGGAAACAAATTAAAAGGAAATAATACCACCGCAATTAAACAAAAATAACAAGTGTATATTCCGTATTGGTGACTATACTTTTGAATTATATAAGGAAAATAATTGCTACAAGAAGACGTGATCACGTGTCGTTTACATGCACTTGATTGGTGCTATCAACCTAGCCGATACAAAAATATGATAACTTCTTCTACTTCGACACTCTAAATAACTCTAATCAAAAAGCGAGAAGTTAACGTGCTAGTTCAAATGTACTAGAAATTCATGTATGTAAAATATTCATTAATGTAAGTAAAATATCCACTTATTAATTAGTATTCGTACCAAAGATAACCCTACATGAATACGCATCGATATGCTATACTTATATACGAACAGCTTCAAAAATATTTATATCATACAACGCTGGAAAGTATAAAACACGCAATCAAGACTACGCTAAAATTAATTAATAACACGCCAATACTAGCCGGATTAGCGGGATAATCCAGTATACCTAGGCTAACTATTGAGAATAATCCGTTACTCCCAAATAACTTGAAGGTCGTTAGAGTTTAAATCAAGCAAAACTCTTAATCACCTTCATTAAACAAATTCACCGAAACTTTAATTTAAGTAGCCCCAAAATCACCAATCAAATAAAACACAATAATAAAATGAAATAAAATAAAGGCCCCAAAATACACTACGTAATATCCTAAATTAAGACTTATCTGATACGTTTCAAGCCAACAGTGAGTTCATCCAGGATCCAAGTGTTCGTCGAATCACTGGAGCATCAAGGTCGAGAAGACACACTCCGTAAGCGTTGAGGCTTGGATCAGACAGCGAGTCACACAGTTAACTTGATGGTTACTCCGAAACCACGTGTTGTCGGAGGAGTCTCTGTATGCAGTCTGGAAACCCAGGAAGGAAACCGGAACGTAAGAGGACAATGGAAAGCCCATAAAAACCAAAAATCCAATAATAAAATCCAAAAATCCAGGAATAAAAGGCCCAACGATAGAAACTAAAAATAGAAACCACTGAAACAAACAGGGCAAATTAGAACGGTGATCAAGCCAAAATATGAAGGAAACAGGTACGGAACCTCAACAAATAACAGATCAAAACAATATCTGAATCAAAATTACTCAAACAACATACCTTTAGATGTTAAACGGGGTTCAAGCGTGTGGCAGCTCTCGAAAGTCAAATCCCCAAACGTGGGTGCAGGTGGTCGAATCTACAAATCTTCCTTCATCTACAATCATCCATCACACGAGAAACCATCGACGACCAAAATCCTGCTCAAGGGCTTCGTTGAATAATCCCCTATTTAGGGCACTGTATATTTCACACTAAATATCAGTATCTCAACGAAAATTTCCAATTTCGAGAGCTAGGCACTGAAAGCTACTGGTTCCTTCAAGATCACATAAAGACTAAATTGGCTTGCTCCGAGAATGACGAGGCTAGCAGAGTCATCATCGCGCAGGCCCAAACTATGTTGTCAGCAGCGTCTCTATTTGTGACAAAGTACTAGAAAGTTATGATATCATACTGCCAGATTCTCCAAATCACGCGCTAAAGCCACTCACTATCGAAATGATTTCAATCAGTTAGAACCTACTTTTAAATGCTTAGTGGGAGTATATAACCCACGCGTTTGCGGCAGTCTAAAATTACAATCAACACGCGCCATTAATAGCATCAAGCTGCATTTCTAATCAATTCTCTGGCGAAGTGACACTTCGACACGCGTGCTAAGCGAATGGACGTCAACGTAGACATTTTCAATTAAATTCAAGGACAGCACGCGTGCCAGGTGCCGCAAAATTGTTTGCAAGCTGCAAACTTTATACGTCCGTGCCGACTACAACACATGCGCATAGTGTCGAAATTTGAAAATATGAAGTTTGCGAACGAGGTTATGTTATTGTTATTGTTATATATATTTTTCTATGTTATTGTTTCTTATCAAAGGTTTTGTTCAATGTTTTCCTATTTACTTCTGGTATAAATAATATGTTTCTTGTTAAAAAATGGATCATATTGTCAGTAATGAAGAGAAATTAGAGCAATTGTTGCTTTTGCAGAGCCTTTTGCTCTTAAAAAAAAGACTCGCTGGCAACAAAAAGCAGCGTAGGCCGAAAAGGTTTGGAGTGCATCCAATATTTTTGCTACGCAAAAAACAAGGATTTTATCACAATCTCATGAAAGAGGCCCGTTTAAGCGATCCATACATTTTTTTTAATTTTACAAGAATGTCACCCTCAAGTTTTGATAAGTTGTTATTGATTGTAGGATCATCACTACTTAAAACTTCTATGAGGGAGCCGATATCTCCAGGATGCAGGTGCCTAGTTACTTAACTACTTCATTTAGGATTTTTTTAAATATATTTTAAAATCAATAGTTTTTATTGCATAACCTCCTGCAACTCGACAGAAACAGATCTTCCCAGAAAAAGGGAACTTAAGTATCCTCTGTCTAATTTATTATTTAATTTCAGATTGGCAATAACGTTAAGATTTTTGGCAACTGGAGATTCATATCCAAGCTTATCATATGCTTTTCGAATAGGAATTACAACAATCTGTAATGTTATCAGAGAGACTTGTGTAATTTTGTGGGACAAATTGCAGCCCTTGGTATTACCCACACCATCTGCAGAACACTTGGAAGAAATATCAAGAGTTTTTTGTGAAAAATGGTCTTTACCTAATTGTGTAGGGGCGATTGATGGCAAGCATGTTACTATTCAAGCCCCTCAGCATTCTGGATCAACCTTCTTTAACTATAAAAAGAGTTTCAGTGTTATTTTGCTAGCCGTTTGTGACGGAAATTATTTATTTACTTATGTAGACATAGGTGCTTATGGTTCCCAAAGCGACGGTGGTGTATTGCACCAGTCAGTTTTTGGAAAGAAATTATTGGAAAATGAATTAGACTTGCCACCTGCAAGGGAACTCCCTTATTGTCCTCAGAAGAGAATAATGCCATATTATTTTGTTGCAGACGAGGCATTCCCTTTGAAAGAAAATCTTATGAGACCATTTAGCAAGCCTAGGGTGGGTGTTATGATAAGAGATGAAAGAATTTTTAATTACCGTTTGTCGAGAGCAAGGCGAATGATTGAAAATACTTTTGGTATAATGGTGGCTCGCTTTAGAATATTGCATAGGGTTATTAATGCCCTTCCATCAACTGTGGACAATATTATAAAAGCAATTGTCTGTTTACATAATTATATTAGAAAAGAGAATAACCCACTTTACATCCAGGAAGGAGACATTGATAGAGAAATAGATGGCAAAGTAACACCGGGTATGTGGAGAAACAACATCCCAAGAGACGGGCTTGCATTAGGGAACGTTCCTCTACGGCTTGGAGCACGGAACGCTTCTTTGTCAGCCTTAGCAATTAGGAATTACTTAAAAGAATATGTATGTGGACCAGGAGCTTGCTTAGCTCCCTGGCAGTGGGACGTTATTGGTAGAACAAATTAATGTCTTCATTCCACTATTGGAAGTGTTGTTGGTTGTTAGTTTGATAATTCTGTGACCATTTTTCATTTGAAAGTTAAACAAAATATAGAAATCTAATTTTAATTATTTGTGTTGATTTAGTGTAGAATACTTACCTCTATTTAAATAAAAACCAAAACATGGTTTCTGGGTATTTATTGTGTTAAACTCATAGGTATTATTACTTTAGTAAAACTATACTAAAAGAGTAAATAACAAAAATAGACTAATTATTGCCTATACAGGTACAAAATAATACTTATTGTTATGAGAGTTGAAATTTAAGCTAAGACCTAAGACTACTAATAAATCAAGAAGACAGTATAAATACAGAGGGGGGTGTCCAAGTGTTAAACTTATTAGCTACTTTATTATAAGAATTACGGAATGTTAACAGAAAAGTTATAAAGGATAATCATGGCTACAATTTAAAATTATTTTATTTTAAAAATGGCATTGCAAAACAAGGACAGATCAAACGTTATTCTTTTTTTAATACAACACCCAGCATTTATTTGATTTTTGAATTCCATCTAGAAATTTAATAGTTTTTGAGACATTAACATGTAATACCTTACAAATGTTTGGGGTAAAACATAAAATAAACATATAATTTTCATAAATCAGACTGGTCTAACTACAGTGGAAAGGTTGACACTTTGCTGTTGTAGCTTTTATTATCTATCCTTTTGACATTAACTTTCACTTTAGCCATAAAGTTCAATTTTCCAGTGTTACTTCCTGTTCAATGTTGAATGAGAAGTGATGTCAGAGTATATTATAATTAAAAACTAATATGGAATAGTGCTTACGACTGACTGTTTTCCTCTTGATATATACACTATTTATGACTCTGATTCTACAGGATGTCAAATGATATTTCTTAGATGTTAATACTTTCATAACTATTACATATTTTCATAGTCCTACACAAAAATTTATGATTTTTAATAAAACCCAAAAATAAAATAATGTCTGCCTTGATTTTATGACACACCTCGTTTAAATCAAAATAAGTGTGAATTGTATCCACAAACACTTCATGTAACTTTTATATTTAACATTCTCTATTTCTTACAATAAATAAGAGTCATTGAAAATTGGTACGCTACTTAGATACATTCCAAATAACAAAAGTATAGTGTTACATCCATGAAAATCATACAACATGTTATACTTGCAATTTCTGGTTACATATTAACTATAATTATCACAATAGGAACCGAAAAAAAGTCTATACTGATCCAAATTTAAAGAAAATAAATTAATGTTATAGAGGAATTCTCGATCTACACTTTATTTGCTCCTTTTAAGAATCTTTGTGTGACGTGTGACATCAGGTAGATTGCAAATATAAGAAATATCCCTCTATAACTTATTTCAAATAAATTTAAAATTAGCATATTTAGACTGCATTTTGACGAAGAGATCTTTTGAACTCAATGATTTGAATTTGGATCTCTTCCATCAAAATAGTACTGTGGGGCTCACCAATCTCCTTCAATTCAAGAGCCAAATATTGACCAAAGTGGTCATATTTATCACTGCTTTTTTTTGGATGACCTTCATTAATAGACCTTATGGCAGATGAAACATCCATCAACACATTATCAATTTTTTGACTTTCATTGATTTTTGATGTACTTGCCAACTTTCTTTTTTTTGGAATCGGAGTTTCACAGCAAACAGAGGCGGGGGCCTCGTAATTCCCTTCTACACATGTTGCACTATAGTTATGCTCATTGATTAGGATTTCTTCCACAATTTCACAATTTTCTACGTCATTGTCAGCTAAATCAGTTTCAGTTTCAAAATTCGAAGTTGTTTGTCTATGTTCTTCTTGTCCATATTTTAACATATATTTAAAAAAACTCATTAATGGCCAAGCAGGTCTTGAAGAGGAGGGCGCACCACTTCGGCTGAGTTTTTCTTCAATAATCACCTCTCTCCTAAACTTTTCCCTCAGGGATTTGAAGCGAGCCTTGACTACAGGAACTAAAAATTACATTTTTTAAAATAAATGCGATTACCTTTAAAATGTCGAATTTGTACCTGTTGTATTTAAAGATCTGGCTACAGATGCCCAACAATTCTCCTTCTGAATAATGGACTTATAGCCCTTGTCTGCTTTGTCAAAAAGTGGTTTATAGTTTGCTACACACTGTAATAAAAACTCATCATTTATTTCGTTTTCCTGGTCCTGGTTATCCTCCATTTTTTAAGTTTGTTTAGGAAAAGAATTATAAACATATTACAGAACCGTTAAAAAAATAAAAACATAACCATTGTTTATACAGGGAAACACAATGACATAACCAAACAAATTAAGAACAGAAACGGGCACTCAAAAGTCAAAACTGACAGCATTGAAAATGGGAAACAAAATTCAACTGGCGCGTGCTGAATTGCACTCCGCTTGCAAATTGATTAGAAATGCAGCTTTATGCCAAATACGGCATTAACTTGGCAACCGTGTCGACCGTGAAGACCACGCGCTTGTCCGGAAAGCTGTCACTTATACCGCCAAAATTATTCCCACAGACTATATGAAACATAGAACAATTTCCTTGGCGTAGGATAGAATCTACTCCGAGCTGAAATATTATCGAACTTTAATAATGGATAATCAGTTGAATACTGCGTCACTATGCAAGCCTAGAGTGCTAAACATTGATACCATCTAATATAATCAGCAAATTCAAGCGTACGATAGCTAAATCCTACCGTAAAAGTAACGCGAATGAAAGTGGTTTTCGAGTCGATATCGACGGACGGATCCGATGCGACCTCTACCGGTCGTCTATGAGTCTATGGTTCAAATCCGAAGTGACATGTCATACTTCTAACAAACGTCAATGTTTCATTCCCAAAATGAAAATATTCCGTAATCACCTAAGCAAAACAATATATTAGAAAGTATAAATCAACGAGAAAATTCCCACAAAATGGCCAACAAGTGTACAAACATTAAGTTATAATTTCAGTGCTAGATATCCCTAGGTTCTGGTGTCATATAAGCACCGTTGAAGCTTTTTTTTGGGTTCTGGAAAGATTACATCAAATGGGACACATTAAGGCAAAAACAAATGCGGAAGAAGCACATTTTCGCAAAATAAATTGAAAATAAAAATTAAAATTTAAGATAAATTTTTTGCTAATAACCACAATTCCAGTACACTTTGTCCAGAGGTATGGTCGCAGAAGGTTAATAACAACATAATATAAAGCTTCTTTTCTTAAAAATTGCAAATAAAACTGTTTTTTGCACTTTAAAACGATAATATAATATTTATGATTATATTAGGTTGGCTTAGCCAAGGCCACCTATTGTAGTATAGGTGGCCTTGGCTTAGCACAGCTCAGCTGGCTGTTGTACGGGTAGATGTTGCCAAGTGTAATTTCTATTTGGTCCTAAAATATAACAGCCTCGTGTTGAATATGTTTCAAAAGTACTGTGGGACGAGAACTTCTTATAAATAATGAGTCTTAATGGCTCTGTTTAACAAAATAACAATAATTCGAATATATGATTTAATGGAATTAGATGTTACGCTAGAAGTGGGTCACTTTTAATAATAAGTCATATAAACTAATTTATTTAGTTTATTGAAATAGATACAAATATAAAAGGTCATTTGGATTAGTTTAAGAGGGTATAACTCGTAGTGCGTTTGTTTTGTTAATTTGGGTTAATTTTGATTTTGTGATGGGCGGGGTTGGTCAAGAGCGTAGCGCGCTCGTCTCAATGCGCTTGTTTGGCTAATTTAAGTTAATTTCGATTATTTTTGCTTAATATGGAATACGCGCTTGTCTCTACTGTGGTTAATTAGGGTTAGTGAGTGTTGGTTAGTATAGGTTAGTCCGGGTTGGTTTTATTTAGTTTGAGACAGCGAAGAGAAAAGCGGGCGTAGCGCGCTTGCCATTTTACTTTGGTTAATTAGGGTTAGTCTGGGTTAGTTTTGTTTAATTTGAAATAGCGAAGAGACAAGCGCCATAAGTAAACTTTTATTACTTATATGTATATACATGTATGGCTAAACAGTCAGGGTTAATTTTGCTTAGTATGGGTTACTTTTGGTTAATCTGGACTAGTTTTGGTTAGTTTGCATTAGTCTGACTTAGTTTGGGTTAGTTAAGAGACAAATGGGAGCTTATTTGGTTAGTCTGAGGCATATAACGAACAAGCGCGCTTTAGTTAGTTTCACAAGTTGTTATTCTACTTTATGAAACATGCTCCTGGACTTGGCAATTTACTTACTTGAAAATTAAGAAGGTTAGCCAAGTCTGACAACATTGCAAGTAAATTGTCATCATTAACGTCATATTGGGAGAGTTTTCGCATTTAAATGTCACTCATTTATAAAATTTCTTTTTCAATTTTTGGCGTCAAAAGTGCTTCATCCGCATTTTTTTTGAATTAATGTGTTCCATTTGATGTAATCTTTCCATTGAACCTAAAAAAACTTTAAAATCGACAGTGCTTATATGACACCAGACCCATATCCCTAAATAACCTTAAAATATAACTCGGCATTTCCAAACTCCAATTACTCGGCTAATTTGTAAACAATCTATGACTATTGGTTTTTTTTTAGACACAACCCTCCAAGAAAGGCTGAAACGCATCCCAGATGCCAAAATACCTCGAATCAGCGATTAACAGCCATAATTAGGTGAAACCAGAGGGTGGACGTCAAGCTGCATCACAGAACCGAACCAATGAAAATAAGCGAAATGATTAGAAGAAGGGTTTCAAAGGGGGACAAAGAACACAAAGTCAAAGTCACCGTCAATGTATATGTGTATATAGTGGTTACACGTGTTTCGCCTTACGGCATCATCAGACCTAAATAAAATGATAACGTAGAACCACGGAAAAATTAAAACTAATGAAAAAAAAAAATTAATTTTTCCGTGGTTCTACGTTATCATTTTATTTAGGTCTGATGATGCCGTAAGGCGAAACACGTGTAACCACTAAATACACATATACATTGACGGTGACTTTGACTTGGTGTTCTTTGTCCCCCTTTGGAATTAAAGATTAAGTCCCTTTGAGAATTATGGATGATTATTTTGTATAGAAGAAGGGTTTCTTTTTCTCCATTTAGAAGGCAGCATAATAAGACAAAACCCAGGGGAAAATATCAATATACTACGAAGCTTTGTGGTTCCAGCTGGAACGGTATGCCGTGTGTGTAAAGTTAACCATTCACAAGAAGACCTGTGCATTTGATATATAAAGACATAAATATGAAATATTTGCTTTATAGTAGGGTTCGCGCGCGTGAAAAACTCTTCTAGAAATCATGTTCGCTGTACATTTAAAGGTAAAAATGTATCGAGTACGTTTTCGGATGCTATTTGGGGTGCATAATGACCCCGTAAATTCGTCTGGCGATATCGAAGTCCAACGCCCCCCAGGGGATAAAAACTAAAAAAACGAGGAATTTAGAATATTTTATTTGCTATCCGGTCGTCAAAAAGTTTTTCTGTTCCGTCAAGTAATAAGCGAGTTATAACTAATTTCCTTCCTAAGTTTAACGTTAGATAAACGGAGGAATATTTACAAAAATCGCTTTTCGCGCCATTATTATTCGTATTTCGATTTGTGACAAAATTGAAATATGTCTACACCGCGATAACTTTTGAACGACACAAGATATCGAAAAAAATGAAAAAGTAAATGTTGTAGTTTGTTACCTTTACAAAACAACGGTTCTTGAAATTTTGAAATCGATCAATAAATAAGGACGATATTGCCGATTTACTCCAGGGATGTAAAGGTTGCCACCGCGAAGGGATGCCCTCTGTCTCTGCTTTCACCCGTTTCCCATCTCTTTCTGACAGGCTCCTCCGTGCCCCACCGTGGCCCGCAAGCCTGTTTATCGTACGACCGACGCCATCGACGTGGCACCAGCATTGTTTGCTTTGGTGAATGGTGATTAATTAATTATCAATAATTATTTTCGTACTATTTTCGTGAATTTGGCATCAGAATGGAGAGCTCTTCAAGTGATATAACAGGCGATGAACTATTACATAAATTTAAGTTAAAAACAAAACAATTAACGCGTGTTCATAACAAATGTTTAATATGTCAAAAAGGCGGGAAACTGGAGGAATCTACTCTAGTGAAAATGAGACTTGATGTGCAAACTTACAAGAAAGACCTGAGAGTGCTTAGTGATAAAATAAATAATTCGTGTAAGTTAAGATGGCACAGAAACTGTTACTCCTCGTTTACAAGCCTCAAAAACATTTCTACGGTAAGAGAATTAAAAGCACAAAGTAGTCAATGTATGGAAAATGTAGATGTAACCGAAAGCAACGACAGACAGAAAGACAATAAATTGCGATACCACAAGCCAAATTTTAATATCAATTTATGTGTTTTCTGTCAAAAATTGAAGAAGGGTAAATCTGTGAGCCAGGTGTTGACAATAAATTTCAGTAAGAAACTTCACGGCATAGCTACCGTTAACTATAACCTTTTAAAAAAAATTAATACATTAGATTTAATTGCTTCTGCAGTCAAATACCATAGTAATTGTTTCGCGGTAGAGTGGAAAAAATATAATAGCAAATCTCAATCTAAAGTAGCTTCTATGGATGACTCTACAAGTCAAAACGATAAAGGGAGTGACATCTGGCAAAAAATTGTTGCGGAAATAAGTCAAGGTATATCCAGAGGAAAAGTATATACTTTCAATGCAGTTTACGACCGATATGCGCTAATGGGTGGTAGCTTAAATCCGCAGTATTTTCTGAGGAAACTGAAAAAATATTTTAAGGATGATGTCGATTTTGTCAAATCTTATAAAAGTAATGAAGCTACTTTAATGTACCCAAAATTACAAAATAAAATTTATAACGAAGTTGAAATACTTAAAGAATCAGACTTTGCATATCGACCTGTTCTGCAAAATGATACATTTCTAAGTGCACTTCACTTAGTAGCCTCAGAAATTAAAAAGGACCTTCGAGATATGGAAGACGCTGACATTTTAACAGTTCCTAATATTGATAATATGAAAAAATCTGTTCCACTATCGCTACTTAATTTGCTGGGTTTACTTTTGTGTGATTATGCAGACGATGATAAAGAAGTTAGAATTTTAAGTATTGCTCAAGATATTATGTTCAGTTACAAGAAGAAAAGGCCCCCAAAGCAAGTAATGGTAGGACTAAGTGTGCATCAGTACACCAGGTCTAAAAAGCTTGTAGATATGTTACATCGTTGTGGACATAGCATTAGTTATGCTGACGTTCTAGCCATCAGAAACACAATAGCCCAAAATGAAATAGATAAGTATATTTCAAACGCCAGCGTTTTCGTACCCCAGAATCTTAGCAGGAATCGTTTCGTACAATTCGCGGCGGACAACATAGATGTATTAGAAGAACCTATCCACGCAACTCATATGGTAGCTTTCCAGCAATGCCCAGAAAACCAATCATCATTCAGTATTCCACCTGCAAAGATGACGAAGCGACTTATTATGCCTCAAAATTTCCATTCTTTGATAAATTCGCAATATATTAAGACCAAAAGACCTTTACCACATTGTGAACAAAACGAAAAATATGTTCAGATATCTGCTGAAAAATCGAATGCACACATTAGCACAAATAATTTAGTGTGGATTAGGAACTCAAAACTGTAATTCACAAATCATACCTCAGTGGACTGGATTTAACAAAATAACTGACAATTCAAGTGACATTCCCACGTTTCGCGGATATTTTCCTATTCTCCCATATGTTGCTTCCGAATACGATACTTTGTGGACTGTCATGCTTAGGTGTCGGGATGTTACTTCATATCTGAATATAGAAAATACAGTAATTACGTTTGACCAAGCATTGTACTGTAAAGCGAAAGAGTTGCAGTGGTTGCACCAGGATGAATGCAAGCGTTTTGTTCTGAGATTAGGAGGTTTCCACATTATGTTAAATTTTGTCAGAGTTATCAGTCAAAGGGTGGAAGATTGCGGATTTTTAGATATTGTTGTGGAATCAGGTGTCTATGCCAATACAACTTGTGAGAGTATACTGAAAGGTAAAATGTGGAACAGAGCGATAAGATGCCATAAATTAGTTTACGAATCTTTATGGAGAATTCTGATGGATGAATATGTAGATTGGCTCAGAACATCTCTGAATGAGGACGGTGATGATTTTCAGGAGTTAATGGACATGGTCTTGTGATGATAGCCTAAGGGCCAAAAGGCTTTAGATAAATTTGTTTCGAAAATTGCTTTTAATTTCAATTGTTTCAAAACAAAATGAAGTAAATTAATTTCGAATTAAATCACCAAGAGAGAACGGTCAAATAAAATAATAATTTTATTTAATAAGTAACTTGATTTCGAAATAAACTAGAATTTGAAAATGGGATTGTTGAGTAAGGCCCAAACCACGTCTCAAGTTTTTCAATATCTGCATTTGGAAGTTTCAGGTAAATGGGCACAACAGTCATCACGCAGGCATATGCCATATTAAAATAAGACACTTACCCTTGGACTATAATCCAACTAATCGGAAAAAAAATTCAAAACTCACTAAATTCGGTTTTAGGCGCGATTTCGCGGACTATTGGAATTTTCGACTGTCTGACATCACGTAACTAGCTAAACTAAAGTTAAAACTATTTTCCCCTAGTCGACTCTTCCACCGGGATTCAAGAGAAACTCGCGTGCAAAAAGAGGCGTTTCCTTTAAGCCTATTACCTTGAGTCAGAGACCATAGGAACTATTCCCCACTTAGTTAAGGAATTCACACAGACCCCTCCCAAAAAACCTTGGTACAACGACAGCTATTGGCTTACAGGTGTAGCCAGAAAGCAATGTCGTCACTAAAGTCGAAGACCTCGAGCGAACTTTGAAGTTTTGCCTTGGAAAACAATTCGATGACCTTAATTTGGTCCAGAGTGGAAAAAACCCAGCTCAAACTCGAATAGCCGTCTCCGGCGAAAAATAAGCGTGAAGCACGTGTCTTAATTGCCACAGGCAAAATTCCAGATATTTCTGGGAGCAAACACGCCTTGAAAAAAAAGTATAAAAGAAAATTTCAGTAGTACCTCAGGACAGTCTAAATTTGAATCTTGCGGTTGTAAGTCGTTACTCTGTCCGAATGGGTACCGAGTAGTCAAGCAAGTCAATTGTAGCACGTTATAATGCCCGAGTGGGGCTCGAAAAAGTTTTAATATAAAGTATTTTTTTTTCTGTTACTATGGTCACAGTGTGGCTCTCGCCGAAATTAGTGTCTCTCAGTTTAGAGACTCGGGTAAATTTTTAAGAATTTAATCAAAATTCATGTCGACGGCCAAAGTTTAGCGAACAGCAGCCTTGTGCGAAAATTCGTCACATATCGAAGCAGAAGGGGTGAAGAAAGTTTCAACGACAGGTTCGGTTGTGAAAATTGGCACTAGACAGTAAGTTAAATAATAAGATGATAATGATAGGATACCTGTATAATTTGTAACCATGTTTTCAGTGTCATGCGAGTGTACTCTAGAATTATAGGATTATTCCGTTTTTCAAACAACGCTAGTGACATCCTGTAAAATGCCTTTACGAGGACTTTTAAATGAAACCGTTTAGTAATAATAACCATTAAACAAAACTTTCTAATGTCACTCAGTATTTTATTTCCTAGCAAATATAGAATTTAAATCCGCCAATATTTATGAAATAATTTAAGCGCTAGAAATTGTTAGCTGCAAAGTAAATCACTGCAAAAGCGGATCTTGCTAAAGAACTTGCTTTGATAAACAAAAATTGTTTGACTGGCTAGTTTAATTACCATGCTCGCGGGCGAAAATATAATGCATATGGAAATTTAATACACGAAAAAAAAATCACAACAACTAAATTATAATATTGGTAAAAATTACTTTTGTTGAAAAGACAGCTTGTTTGAGACCTGTAAATACAGGGTCATGCCAAAAACTTAATTGGATAAATTCCTCTACCAGTATTTCAAAATAATGCTCCCTTTCAATAGTGTGTTGCCTACAAGGAATAACCTCGCAAATCCAATTATAGTTTTCATTATACTGAGAAACGAAACTAGTGCGGCTTACATTCATATGATTATAGTAAATGTAATTCCTATAACTGAGAATACATTTAAGCGCTGGTAAGAGGCAGAAAACAACATTAGTGTTTAGGTGAATAATAAATGGGTAGGTTGTCCCAGTGACTAGGTAAAGTATTTTCGACGGAGAAATAGGGTTTAACACACAGGTACTGCGAACCCGGTATCAGCTAATGAACAGAGAGTGATGAATAAGCCGCAAAGACAGTAAGTAATCTTTAAGGGTAAATCGGCTTTCATTACATTAAGATTGGCGTTCATTACAGTCTCGGAATTATCAATATCCATCCAAGATAGAGATTTCAGTCAAATTTCTGAAATTACCCAAAGAGCAATAAATAAAATAAGACAGATGCAATCATTTTCCGATTTTCTGAATCGCATTCAAAATGAAACCGCCCAGTTTTGGATGTCGTATTTAGATATGGTTAATACGCTTCTCACATTCATACACGCCGAGAGGACTGGAAATTGGAATGAATATTTGACGGCCTTTTACAACATGCTTCCTTGGTTCGCAATATATGATCATCAGAATTACACACGATGGGGCACCGTATACTTCTTGGATATGATTAATTTGGAAAGCTCAGCTCCTAACGTATTTAATGAGTATGCAAACAACAAGTGTTTTTCTGTTAAAACTACAGCTAATAGCTTCAATCGTATAGCCATTGATCAAGCTTTAGAGCACGTTAACAGAGTGAGTAAAGTGGCTGGGGGAATTGTGGGAATAACAAAGAATGATGAACGTCGAGATGAATGGTGTTTAAGTTTTAATATTATCGGGAAATTTGTTGAGGAATTTAATTATTCTATTAATGGGAGTTCAACACGTGGTTCAAATATACAAAACATTGAATTAGGAATGAAGCGTTATTTTTTTTATGGCAGTGGCACACACACTAAAGGGAGACCCTATGGCGCTCGTGCGCTTTAGCGAAGGACGAAACAGATGTCTCTTACCTGAAGGAACAGTTTTGTAGATTTTCAGTTTTTTCAAGAGACACATCATCTCTTGTTTGTATAACAACAAACGATGTGGTCGAAGAAAATGTAAAGCTACAACTTCTGAATGCTAAAGAAAATTGTTTTGCTATTATTGATCAGTGGCGAAGCGTGCATTTTTTGTTCGGGTAGACAAAGATAATAAAAATCGTTGTTAATATCAAAAAATGCTTATCAACTATTATTTCTCCATTTCATAAACCTTAGGGAAAAAAATTATATATACTAATTAGAATGAGAGAGAAATGTTCCTCACCTTTATAAGCACACAACTGAAGTGAAACTTCTGAAAAAGATATTACAAAATGAGTTTTTTAAAACTTTCGGTGTCGACATTTTTTATATTTTTTTTTTCCATTTTTCAACTTTTTATTCACATAAAAACCGCGTTTCTCTAACTTTGTTTGTTATTTTTTTTTCTTTATATTGTTTTATAATACTTTTAGTAGCCTTCCGAACAATTTTTTTTCTCGTGTTATTATTTTTTTTTCTTATTTGGTTTTATAATACTTTCGTTAACTTTCCGACCAATTCCTTACTTTTTTTTCGTTAATTGTTCTTTTTATTCTGTTTTTTAATACTTTTAATAACTCTCCGAATATCTTTTTCGTTTATAAAATTTTTCCCATTTTTTCAAAACATTTAATAAAGCATTTTTATTCTTCCCATTTTTGCCATCCCCGGTCTCGTAGCTGAACTTATTGCGCCTTTTTTCACCAAAACCTGCGTTTCTCTAACTTTTATTTTTTTCTTTATTTCGTTTTATAATGCTTTTAATTAACGTCCCTAACAATTTTTTACGTTTGCATCGACAAAAAAACGGTTTTTCCACAAAATCCCCCCTTAAATTAGAGCCCCGTTTCCATGTGGTCAAAGGTAGCCAGCCATGAGAGGTCGGTCAAGTTTGCCCCCGTATTAAACAAATTTCAAAAATAAATGAAGCATAATTTTGCACACATTTTGCACAATTTTGCACACCGCAAATAAAATTTTGCACACCAACACAAGGAAAACTAGAGCTGTTTTTTTTTACGGGGGGCAAACTTGACCGTTCTGTTACAAAATTGAAAAATGTTGATGCCACTCTATTCGGCAAATTTTGCACAATTTTGCACACCGATTTTCAAATTTTGCACACTTTTCTGGGGAAAGTTATGAGGTGTTAAAAATTTGAATTTTCCCCCCCGTTGTCAAAATGTGGAAAACTTTTGATGCTGCTTGGTTATACTAATTTTGCACAATTTTGCACACGCATTTTCAATTTTTGCACACTTTTGTGGGGAAAGTTATGATGTGTTAAAGATTTGCATTTTCCCCCCCGTTTGTCATAATGTTGAAATCTTTTAATGCTGCAAGATTCAACTAATTTTGCACAATTTTGCACACTTATTTATAGATTTTGCATCCTTTTCTGGGAAAAGTTATGAGGTGTTAAAGATTCGTATCCCCCCCCCCCGTTTGTCAAAAAGTTTAAAAATTTTGATGCTGTTAGGTTCAACTAAATTTGCACAATTTTGCACATTTTCTGGGGAAAGTAATGAGGCGTTAAAGATTTATCACAAAATTGACAAATTTTTAACACCTTATAACTTTCCCCAAAAATGTATGTAAAATTTGAAGATAAGTGTGCAAAATTAGTTGTATCTAGCAGCATCAAAATTTTAAAACTTTTTGACAAACGGGGCGGGGGAGGGGGGGATGCAAATCTTTAACACCTCATAACTTTCCCTAGAAGTGTGCAAAAATTGAAAATTGGTGTGCAAAATTTGTTGAACCTAGCAGCATCAAAACTTTTAAACTTTTTGTCAAACGGGGGGGAAAATGCAAATTTTCAACACCTCATAACTTTCCCCAGAAAAGTGTGCAAAATTTATAAATAGGTGTGCAAAATTGTGCAAAATTAGTTGAATCTAGCAGCATTAAAAGATTTCAATATTTTGACTAACGGGGGGGGGGGGGGG